>OOFB01024138.1:20519-33568 GCA_900323305.1 Trachyrincus murrayi
CCCCCCCCCCCCCCCTATTCTTATTCCCCTAAATAGTGTAGTGTTCACTATAAAGGGAATAGGAAATAAGCCAAGAACTGAGCCAATTCAAACCGATTCAAACACAGCCTATGTATGAAGTGTATTGAACTCTGTCATGTCAGCTGTTTCGGGGAACCGCCCACTACGTTGCGTAGAGTACCGCGCCTTTCCCTATTGGTCAGGGCGCAGCCGGTGGGGGAGATTCGAAAGACGTTGGGGTGGAGGGCATTTCCTGTTTTGCCAATTGTTTTAAGAAAAGACCCGCTAAAGCTAGCCAAGTGTTTCAACTGTCCGTTTTTTACCATATTTCCACTCGCACAAAAAAATGTCGACGACGGTGATGCCAAGTGCGACTGAAGACCACGACACGGCGCTAGACGAGTTTAATCTGGATTCTTACGTCAACGTCGAACTCGAAGCCGAACACAGCAACGACATCCGTGTAGGGAATGTGTCTTTCGGGTTAAATCAAGGTGCGTCCACTCTGTAACGCCGGAGTCAATCAACAGCTGTTAACTTGGTACCTTAGCTTGTGATAATGTTTAGAGCTCTTGGTGTCTTTTTGTTGGTCTTCTTTAAGATACACCTAGCTCTATATAGAGCAAACTGTATTTTGATTATCCAATACAAAATAATAATACTGTCAATTATATATATATCGATAAGATTCCAATGTATTCAGACGTGTCTTACACTTGCCCCAGGGTCAGTCTGGTGCCATAGGCGATCGTCGGGGACGAAATGAAATTGACTCCGTAGGGACCTAGGTTCATAGCCCACATATGGGGCTGTTCACTCCACAGACCCCGTGGCTAGGACGTAAACAACCGACGTTAATTGCTGTTGTAAACGTGAACGTGGAGTGTTTATCTTTTAACTGGGATTTTCTGTATTTCTTGTGAAGGCCTAATTCAGAAAGATGATGATGATGATGATGATGGCGAGGAAGAAGAAGAAGAAGAAGATGATGATGATGGTGACTCACACCACTTGAGCAGCACAGACAAACCTGTGACCCGGTTACAGAGAGCTGAAAGACTTCGAGGAGGGGATGTAGCTCTCCCTGACACTTTCCAAACAAACCAGCTTCTCTACTATGAGCGATTTAAGGCATACCAGGACTATATGCTTGGTATGACAAATGCGTGAACTATTTGAAAATGTTATACATATTATAGCGTTATTTCATCTAGGTATATTATGGACCATTGCCCCAGAAATTGGTATCCAGCATGTGCAAAAATCTATAGTTCATAACATTTATTTATTTTTCTGCACTTATTCTTTATAGATGTTTAAGTCTTTGCAAAATGTAATTTGTGTCCCTGATCTTTGCAACCAGGTGACTGTAAGACATCAGAGGTCAGGTCCTTCATATCAGACTATCTGGAAAAGGCTGTAGAGCCGTGTGACTGGCAGGCCATATGGTCCACTGATGTCTTTGATATTCTGGTGGAGGTGAGTTTCATATGTTGAACTCAGTATGAACAGTGTTCATTTCTTATTAAACACAAATGTTAAAGTAGTGCTATTAATCATTTAGTCAATCATCATGAATAATATTTTCTACAGATTAATCAATTTAGTAATTAAAGGTGCTATATGTAACAATAACACAGAGTAATCAGTACTGCAGCCCAAATTCACAATATTGGAGAGAGTTGTCTCCTCCCACCCCCTCCTCTCCAGACTCAAAGCTCACGTGTGTTGCCAGGTTGAAGACACTGAATGAACATGAGCCGAGCACAACATTATATGAGACGAGCGCAAGATTAAGTCATCTTGTCTCTGGTCATGGAACTTTTTCCAAAGAGAACGAAGCTTTTTAATTCGGGTAGAATCTATTACAATCTCAGTTGATCCAGTTTGTTTGCTTGCTTCCATGGCTGCAGCACGCTGTGTTTGTGTGCCCATTTGTTTCATATCTGGCAACCCGGGGTACTCTGAGAATAGTAAACACACTGACCAAAACAAAAACAGACGTTCCGGCCCGGCATGGACATTTCAAAGCAGAACATACTGGCTGTAGCATTGTTGTCGGAGAAGCCAGTATTTGGACTTAGCATGTCTCCTTAATCTCCTTAATATGGTCATTTTATGATTTAGTACATAGTAGTATTAGTATAGTATTTCAGTATATTTTACATATAGCACCTTTAAGTATTTTCTTTACAAATTTTTACTGTTAATCAATTTAGTAATTTCTAACAAAAAACATAGTTCAGACATTCAAATAGTTTACTTCAGTCTAATTGCTGTTCATCAGACAAGGTAAACAAATTTAAGATTCCTTTGGCCTCTGGCAACTTAAACATTTGAGTTAATTCTTAAATGAAGAGATTAGTTTGTTGAATTCAAATAAATGACGTTAGCCTATGTTTCTATGAAGTCACTTAATTACTGTTACTGATTTTAATTACTGATGACAGGTGCATGCAGTGGACTACAAGGAGCTGAAGGCATGCGTTCACCTCATGCTGCCTCTCCAGTGTGAGACCAGGGGATGTGATCTGAATGAGGAGTCCACCAGAGTGCTGCTCGAAGCCACACAACACAAGGTGCCTCTACAGGAGCTCCAGCTGGTGTTTGAAGACTCAGGGGAGTTGGACCAGTCAGCCCTGGCCATTGAACACCTTAGGTATAGTTCTAGTGTGACAATGTGTGAATACAATCAACGGTTGGGGGATGGATGTGACATATGCAAATATTAGTGTATTTCTTCAGCAAATGACCTGACAATCCTACCCTTGAACAATCAGTTAAAATGAAAGCTCATGGACTTTTTGTGTACACATTTAATTTATTTTGGACCTATCATTTTTTATTTGAGGTAGGATTTTATCACCGCTTACGTTCCACCAATGAAGTTTGTTCTCCATTGTTACTATAGTTATAATCAAATCATATAAACTAACATTTTCCACAGGTTTTTCCATCAGCATATTTGGAGAATCTGGGACGATGAAGATGAGGATGATGATTTTGATTACTTTGTTCGCTGTGTGGAGCCTCGTCTCAGACTGTGAGTGAAACTCTCAAAATTGCATTGGCTAGGGGGTCATTAGATTCACAAATGCCAAAAATCTATGTAAACATTTAAAATTTAAATTCAGTCAAGATATGGTTTAAATCATTGCTCACTAAGCTGATCTTGGAGGCATTTCAAGTTGATAGCAAAAACATGAGGGGGAAAAAAGAGCATAACATTGCGTCCAGACCTGACGCAATGATGCAAACTATGTGGCGAGTCCCTGTTATATTCTGGTGCACCACACAGGTCCACCTTTAACAGCTGCACTTAACAACTGGAATAGGTTTCAGCTGTCAGTATTCGCCTCTTGAAGTGATGTTTAATGATGGTTGCTAGACCTTCACCTCTGCCTGCAGACCAGGGTGAGCTGTTAGTCATTGGGTGAGTTCGGAGAGGGGGCGTGACTGGGGTAGAGGCTGTGATTTGGAGTGAAACACTCCTTAAAGCTCCTGTTCCCTTTAAAATCATGTTTTTTCTGTGGTTATAATGTCTTGGAAGTTTACCCGTGACCACGTAGGTGGTGTTTTGTGCGCCACATTTCTCCAAAGCATTGATTTAGTATTCCAGCAGCAAATTAGGCTCCTTCACAGTACCACGATTTGACGCTGCCTAAACAATAAACTGTCCAGGAAAACCGTGACAGGTCAGCACTCTGCAACTTTCTATCTGAATGGCAAAGCCTCCTCTTAACAATTTTCCTCTCATCCCCAACCTTAGCTACTACGACGTCCTAGAGGACCGCGTTCCAGCAGGACTGGTGGCGGAGTACCACTCCCTGTTGACCCGCTGCTCACAGTTATTCCACGAGTTCTCCTCGCTCCGCGACGACCTCAACTGCGACTCTGATTCCGAGTTGGACAATGTGTCGATGGTGGAGGGCGTTAAGTTGTATGACCAGCTGGAGATACTGAAGCGCAAGCTCTGCATCATTGAAAACCCACTTTTAAGGTAACATACAGTTTGACTCTTGTATTTATATATTTTTTCACTCGTAATACTAACGGTGTCTGATATTACTGCCCTTGTTGAAGTCACTTTAGGATGGGTCTTATTTGTGACCTTCTGCCACCGTAATAAAGGCATATTTGCTGTTTGATAATTGTTTAGTTGACTTCTGATCCATGCAGTGCTCACTGGTGAGGGAACCAGGTGAAAACAATGCATAGATGAAACTCTATACAAACAACCATAAATGCAGCCACAGATATTAATATTTTGTCTGCACAATCTGAAAAAAATATGGGAGAGTGAAGTAACTGGGTAATGCCTTAGTAATTGCCTGAATTGCAATCTTGAATATCAGAGACAATGTATAGCTTTTCTCTTTATAGCCAAAAGCCTTACATGCAATCTTTCTCAACTGAAACCTGCAGGTATGTGCTTGGGTACAAGGGGAATGCACGGCAACATTGTGTCCAGGCAAAGGGTTCCAGGACGTCCGGGGGAAGGGTCATCCATGTTGTCACAGCATCCACCACAGCCAGTCAGCTCCAGTGCCTCCTGAATGACAAGTTGCTGCACCTGTGCTCTACTGACGACACAGAAATACAGGTAGGAGAATCTAGTGTTTTAATTCTAGGCGTGAATGTGTGCGCGAATGTGATTGACAGGCAAGATGGATTTCCCGAGATGCCCTGATTGGTCGGAAATGAGCCGTGAGCGGTCTAAAATCGAAATTGTCTCATACAGAGGCAGGCGCAGTCAACTCAAAACAGATATTCTCACAGAGCATTTCACTCAGGAATAGCTGACAGATGACTATGGCATTTCTGACAGATTTCACTCAAATTATAGCTCTTAAATCTTACCTACAGCACATTTAATGCATCATTAGTATTAAATACTGAGATCTGGCTAATTGTCTGTTTTTCTATTGTGTCCATGTGTCTCCTGGCCGTGCAGTTCTACAGAGACCCAGTGTTGGCAGTAGATGCATGCTTCCATGGCGATGCTGTTTTGGTTCTCCCGGGGCATTACTCTGTAACCAGTTCCATGTTAATCCCCGATTCCATAACGATAGAAGGTAAATGGGAAATATCATTCCATTAAATATGATGTTTTTTAGCTTAATACAAAATGGCTAATTTCCATATTAGCATTAGGCCGATAACGCACATGACACATCCCAGAAGCGTGTAGTGATGTGACAGAAAATGCATAGATATGGCGCTTACTAGGCTACATGAAGTTTTCACTTTTTTTACAGCCATACAATATTGTTATTGGGAAAGAAACAAGGATTACTCAGTTTATGTGTTATAAGTGGTCCGTAAATCCATGTGCTAGTTTTTGGATTTTGTTATTAAATTCTATATGCAGGTGTAGAGTGAATATCCCTTGTTCAGTGTATAAATGTCATTTTAATTCCGATCTATAGGAGAAATAATGTATATCGTGTAAACATGACTTCCCTCAAATTTTTAGGTTAATTTCATTCAGATAAATTCTTGTTCTTCAATTGGATAACAAATGGTAATCAAAGACAGTAGTTTAAGGGTCAATGATTTGCCTTTCGTTCAAATGGATTGAATGTGTCCTGTGAAGCCCTTTGACTGTGATTAAGGGCTATACAAATCAAACGGACTCGACTGCTTTTACAGTGCATTATTAGGTATGAAGTAGTGCACCATATATGAGCAATTTCTGCCACAGCCACGGATAATCAAGGCCAACAGCATGTACCGCAGCACAATTTGAAGTGCCTCAGCAGATTACTGTAAATGTGTGCAAACTGTGCAAACTGTGCACACTTGCCGCACAGTGACGAAAGATCAAAACACTCCAAGTGTAGCCCTGAAACAACCAAGATGTCATGGCAGGGTCTGAAACTAACTTTTTGGTGCACCATCTGGTGGATGAAAACATTTACCAGACACAAAATGTTTTCACACTATGAGAATGAAAATCGCAGAAACACATGAGCATGCTTTGTAAAATAACTTTTTAATCTTTATATAAGTTCATATGAACACAAAATAGGTGGCCTGTAATTTGCCTCATCTAATTGGACTGAACTACAACAGAGTGCCTCTGTGACTTGTTTAACTCTAACCCTTAATCAAAATATTTGAACAGGCCTGTGTGCCAAAGAAAACTAGATTGAGATTTTCTCACCGGCACACGCAATTTAGGAACATCGGTGCTGGCATTCCGGTTTCATTTCATTCCATATAGTCATATAAAAGTGTGCATATATAAAATGCCCGCTGCCAGCCATTTTATATACGCGTCAGGTCAGGTCAGTATTTGGGCACGGCAGCCCCTTTTTAATTTTATAAGCAGGAAAAACCTTGTAGTTGTATGATTGATGTCAACCACTGGGACATGCTTGCATTCAATAACACATGTATTTTATCCTGAACCCCCCTCCCTCTAATTTCACTATTCACTCACAGCATGCTTTCCTTTTCAGTCACATGACCTCCTCTTTGTATTGTAAATTGTGATGTCTATCCATTTTGAACAGGATTTGGCCTTCCTGATGAAGTGGTGATCGAGAAAAACAACAAGGGTGACACGTTTGTTGAAACCACAGGAGCTGCTATCAAGATTTCCAATGTGAAATTCATCCAGCACGACGCAATCGAAGGCATACTGTGTGAGTAGGAATGGTTACGTTCAGATCTTATTGATGCTGTTTTTGATCCTTATTGATGCTGCTTGTTTTTTTGGAAAGGAAAACTCATGAAGAGAATTATTTCAGCATTTTATAATTTCATATTACAGAATATACATTCTTTAAGAACTGCGTTAAATAAGTCAGTATTGTATTCTAAAATATATACAATATATACCATAGTTGTCACAATTTAAGATTGAAATGATTTAATAACTAATACAGGTTGACAGGCCTGTATTAGTTGCTTCAGATTAGTTGCTTCCATCTAAACGCGAGTCTAAGTGAGAGAGAATAACATAATTTAAACAGTGTTATTCTTAATGTGATTGGAAAGAAGGGTTTCCTGGATTGCATTTGTTTGGTACCAAACATGTTTGTGTAAAGTTAAGGGAATGCATTTCTAGATCCATTCAAATGTCGCCGCAGCTTACGATTTCAGCATTGGTAAGGATTATGCATTACTTTTGGAAATAATTCTAATTAAAGTAATGAAACTTTGGACGTTCTGGGCATTCAAACACAGACATACCGTTACGTAATTTGGACCCGGTACCGGGTCATGCACATTTTTTAACAGATAATATCTGTTACTATGGCTTGTTCTCCTCTCCCATTCCCAGGTGTGCGTCAGGGGAAGCTGGAGATGGAGAACTGTGTGCTGCAGTGTGAAACCACTGGTGTGATTGTGCGAACTTCTGCCCATCTCATCATGAATATGTGTGACCTCTATGGCTCCAAGGTATGAACATTTATTTTGTTAATTTTGAATTGATGTTTATTGTTTTACATAATAAAGTTATATTAGCTATATATTATTATTATTTTTTTTTTTCTTTTCGAAAATGATCTGATCCATGACCCAAATCCGTGATCTGATCTGAGTTCTGTGATCCGTTACACGCCTACTGATAGCAGCAGGTACAAATGACCCCCGCAACCCTCTCAGTGGAGCAGGGCGGCATCAGCAGTCGTCGGCTGAACATACTTTAGCTTTATTTATTTTTAAATACTTTAAAGAGGATGATATTCACAGTGCAGCACAGTGTGCAGCTTTGTTGTCATCCTCTTTTTAATGATGTAATCTGATGGGTCCAGGTCAAGGCTAGCTTTTTAAATAAGCTTTTCCACTCTATTTCTGTCATCCGCAGTGATGCCCCCCATGACAATACAGCGTTAAAGAGAACACTAGGCACAATACTTGGGTAACACACAGAGGCCTGTCAACGGTTTCATTAGGAGGAATAATCTGGACTGGGCTTTCTTCAGCATGGCATTGATGTTAGCTTTCCAGTTCAGTTTGTCTTCAATGCAGACACCCAAGTATTACTGTAAGACTGTACTGTCTCCACCTGCTGGCCTCTGATGGTACTGGAGGTGACACTATCTCTGTGCCTTCTGAGCTGATAACTCGTTTTTTTTTACCAACATTCAGGATATGCTAATTGGTGTCACACCGCATTTTTGATGTTGAATAAAAAAAATGATTTGGTTTGTATTAAGCTGCAATTACAAGGGGTACACAGTTGAATGCGTTCAGCCTCAACCATTTCCATCACGACTATTAGTATTATTGTCAGGATCACCCTGTTTATTATATTGGTGATATTTCTTTGTGATTGGTTTCAGGGGGCTGGCATAGAGATCTATCCTGGCAGTGTATGCAGCCTTACTGGGAATGGAATCCATCACTGCAAAGAAGGAGTCCTCATTAAGGTGAAAAGGCACACAACCTCTGATAATTCCTACAAGCAATTACAGCCCAATGGATGACACCGTCACATTGAAAATTCATGTAGGAATTTCTTTTATTGTGACGTCAGATGACATTGATTAAACATGATCTGTCAAGGATTCAGGGGTTACAGGATACGTAAAGAATTGAACATAGAACCTCCTGGAACTGCTCAAATCTCACTCGTCCATGCTTCACTACCTTTCTTAGGACTTTGCTGATGAACTGGATGTGATGCCCCGTATTGTCATGGAAAACAATGTGATCCATAACAATGAGGGCTATGGCATAATCCTAGTTAAACCTACCAATCAAGACACTAATGGCAGTGGACCACTGGAGACCGCCATGGGTAACATTTGCAGTTTTCCTGCTCATAATACACTGATTAGTGTAATGGATTTTAGAGTACATCTTACTTCTGTATTGTGACATATTTCCATGTAAAATAGGCAATTGGAGTGGATCAAAACACTTTAGGATTTGATTGGATTTTTCTTAGTAGTCAAGTGCATATGAGTTGCATTGCAACAAAAAATATGACATAAGTTCTACATTACGTAAAAACTCGTTCCCACTACCCCAACGGTAGGCTTAATGTGTTAAGTCGGTGAACTGCCCCTGCAAAAATATAGCTATTTTAATATATCTAATTGGTCAACATATGCCATTTAAGAAACTCTGCTATCGATGTCACATTGTTATTTTTCTTACTTGTTTTCCCTCTAGAAGGGAGTGAGGCTCATGAACGACAGCAGCAGCAGGAGGAGGAAAGTATGACTCCACCACCAGTGGTTCATGACGCCCTCTCCCCTGATGGCCGCCTCTCACCAACAGCCTCTACGACCCCTACAGTTGCCCCCGTGAACGGCCACGGCGTGCACCGTGTTCAGGTTGAGGCGACAGAGCCGGCCACCACCTCCACTAGGAAGTGGCAGCTGTGTCGCCAGTTGAGCAGAAACAAAGACACGGGCTCTACGCACACAGACATGGGGCTGCTGGAGCAGAAGATGTTTGTCTCGATTCAAGGCAACCAGTTCAGACGCAACGGCATGGGTGACTTTGGCACCTTTCTCTACTAATAGACTACTAGACTTTGGCCTTTTGTAATTCAGTCACACTAGTCACGCAGCAGATTTGCATTAATTTACAGATACATTTTTATGCGTCAATAATGCCCACAATAATGCCCACATTTGTGAGACAAATGATGGCTGTACTCAAGGATAATAATGCTGGTGATTAAGGTAATTCATGCTGAAAATGTTTTAGAGCTTTTTATCACAGCCATCTAATAGCACTTGTAATTTAAAATTATTGTAGTGATGCTTTAGGTTTCCAGTATATTGTTACTTATGTGAAGTTATTTTGAACTTGTATTTGTCCTAGTTTTCTTATGTTTTATTATGAGCTTTATTGCTGATTGATTTTATAGTGCCTTTTCCATTTTATGGTGAATGGAATTTCACATTCTTCACTATCCCATCAACTACCATTTGTTTGATTACCTGTAGAAATAAAATTACTTTGTATTCAACTGTGTGTGTGTGTGTGTGTGTGTGTGTGTGTGTGTGTGTGTGTGTGTGTGTGTGTGTGTGTGTGTGTGTGTGTGTGTGTGTGTGTGTGTGTGTGTGTGTGTGTGTGTGTGTGTGTGTTGCTTTCAAACATGTATTGCGTTGTTAACAGACCACCCTCTCCAAGACCCTGCAAAGGTATATATTTGTTAGTAACTTATACAAACTGGCCGTACCAGGCCCTCAAAGAGGCAATACAACAAGGGCTGTAATGGAGGGGAAAAGACCATGAAGTGTATACTACCTTTTAGTAGTAAGAGGTATGGTTGTTGAGTTAGAGCCAGGTAGCTGTGGTTCACCGGAAGGTTCATGTTAAAAGAAAAGCAGCTGGAGGAGCCCGGACCTCTGCAACAGCTCCTTCTTCCCCTGGGTCAGGGTAATGGTGGACAGGCAAATACTTAAATTACTTTATTAGTGTCTGACGAAATGAGGATATCATATATTTATATTATGCTTATTTTTCTTGTTGTAAGCAGCAAACCTATTTTGTAGTTTTGACTGTTCATGTTCCACATGACTTGATGCATGTCATGACTTGCATGTGCCAGCAGGCTTTTGATGGTGCTTCTCACTGGTTGCCTCTGTGGGGGCGTGAATTCTAGCTAGTTAGTTAACTGATTTCGCTAGCTGTCGATATCAGGACACAACAAAGATAGACTTCAAGTCTAGCACCACATACATGTGCATATTAGCATCTGCCAAACTAGTATGTTAAATATTATAAAGGCTATACGTTGTTTTTCATATTGTAAGCGATGGCAAACTTCGATTAAAGGTGCTATATGTAACTGTACTGTACTAAATCATAAAATGACCGTGATAGGTCGTCAGAGATTAAGGAAAAATGCTAAGTCGAAATACTGGCTTCTCCGACAACAATGCTACAGCCAGTATTTTCTCCTTTGAAATGTCCATTCCAGCCGGAACGTCTTGGTCTGTGTATTTACTATTCTCAGAGTACCCGGGGTCGCCAGATATTAAACACATTGGCACACAAACACTATGTTTGTGTCCTCAAACTGGCAACACACGTGAGCTTTGAGTCTGGGGAGGAGGGGCGGGAGGAGACAACTCTCTCCTGTATTGTGAATTTGTACTGCAGTACCCATTTTAAACGTTTGGTGTCATTGTTACATATAGCACCTTTAAGGAAACCTATTGTACTGTATTTTATGATGAGATAACACTGACCAATAAAGGACGTATGCAACATACATAATTTTACTGTTAATCTTTAAAATGAAAATACAATGGTCATCAGATAAATATGTAAATAAGTATCCTTCATACCAACAAAAATATGCGCTTTAAAAAATACCTGTTTATTTACAAAGCACAAAGTAAACACAATTTACAAATTTCAATATATACACAGATACTGTGGAGCATTATCTTGGATATATATAGGCAAGTGTGGAGCGCAATTTTAGATATGTACAGGCAAATAAGCAGAATTGATCGTATCCTTTACAATAATGACATGACATTTGACACAATGCCAGATATTGTAACATTTTCACCTATCCTCACATCTCTAGGCACCTCTGTTGGTAAAAGTAAAAGAAAGTAGTGGTCAGCTCACCAGAGCTCTGGTGAACTTTGCTCCTTGGTAGCAAAACATCGAGCTCATGTGTTGCACTTCACGTTCACTATACACAAACAAGCACAACGCCAGACCCAGGCTTTAACCCTCAAGTGGCAGTAGTGGTGGAGCGCACCCTGATGCTGCGAGTTGTTTCTGCAGGATGCTGGTACGGAGCGTTGCTGAACACAAATACACTAATGCATCTTACACTCATTGTTAGGAGCAGTGGCCCTGGTGAGCTCTTTATACAACCTCTGACACTTATAGATCAAGCAGACTCCCAGTGACGCCTCTATACAAATGGAAAAATAGTATGTTAAAAATGATGATGAATATTGTCCCGTCCCACGTAAACATCCAGAGGATAGTATATTCAAAAGGTCAACACAAAAACATTTATACTTCCACTATCCGCTTTGAATAAATAAAGTCTAGATTATATGGATTATGATTTTACCTGATAACTGATCTTTATAATCTGAGAAAATGCACCGCAGTGAAGGTAGTTTGAAGTTGGATATTCGACAGACATTCAGTCCGGATCCAGAGGCTTCTTCTTACTCAGTTTCACTGCAGTACGAGGACGGTTAGCTGGGGTTTCACTTAGGGACCATCAATAAATGACTGTTTGAATGACACAAAACCATTGTTATTTTCAATCCCTTCATGCTGACTTGCTCGTATTAGTGAAGATTATGATGAAATCATTTTACTAAATTGGTCTCATGTAGCACACCTATTTTGATTGCTAATGTGCCGTTGACTTCCATTCTAGCCAGTATACAGGTGCCTGACCATGAAAGGCTATATGTATAGGATGGGTGTGATTTGAGTCGTCCTACTGGACCTGGTCAACAGCCTTCTTACGCTACTAGTCTACTGAGATTTGACCACATGGGAAATAGTCTAATATTCTTCTCTTTTCATTGTCATCAGCCACCCTGAACGAAGGCTGCATGCAAAACATCGGTCAAAATAAAGACACTGCAAAGGAGAAAAACTGCGAATTTCTATCTTATTTTGCGTTGGTCATCCCGCGTCTGTTGGGTGTGCGCCATCCTTATTTTCATTGTGTCATGACATAAAAACTTCAAGAATGGAAATAAGGATGCCATTTTTGATTGTATGAAAAATGATATTGTCCAGAGACATAATACCTTTCAAATCTATTAATCTAACATTGCCGCTATTCCTCCATGTACTTGCTCTGCTTTCTGTGCTCGCTCCTGTTCATGCTCAGTCGTGCACAACAAGCGCAACAAGTAACGCGCACCAACGTGCGCTGCTGCTACTAACCTCGTCGCCTTAATGTGACGTATACAACTTTATATTCGCGTCCATATCTATCGATACAATACACATAGAATTCAAACAAACCACGTGGCAGCGACTCTAATTTCAACACGACACATTGAGCAAAGTGCGACATGTGGAAAAACAATTAGCGTAGGAGTACGAACAATGACAACATTTTGAATGGGAGTGTA
>OOFB01024138.1:33588-44459 GCA_900323305.1 Trachyrincus murrayi
GTGTATGGCTCCTGGGGGGCTTCCGGGCCCCCGCCCCTGACACGTTCCTCATGGCTGTGTCAACAAAACGAGTCACGTGAACGACACGGCGGAAATCAATTGTGCCTCCGAGGCTTGTTGTGTTCAGTTTTGTTTTTGATCTGACGAAACGGTTGTTTACCATACTCCCAAGCTTATGGAAATATTGTTATTGGGTAGGTTAGGTATCCGCAGATAGAGAAACGTGACATTAAAAGGTGAGTAACCCAAACAATGCGAACGATCTAGGGTCAACCTGTCGAACTAATCGTTTAATCTAATATACATTAATAATAGTCTAGGGACGTGTGTAAACACTTTAATAATTACGTCGGGACATTTTAGTCTACATCCCCGATTTGTCTGTAGCCTATCTTGGTGATGTCTCAATTTTCACACATTGCCATATGCAATGTCTTTTCTCTGCTTGGAACACACATGGCAACGCCTGATACAGATTTCACACTTTTGCAATAATAAATTAAATCTAACAATGCCGGCCCAGAATAAACGGGATCACAGGCTGCACTTTACAATAGTAGAGAATAATGAATAATGGTCTAAGTAGCACGGGACTAGAATATTTTGCTTGGAGGTCCATAACAGGTAGGCTAAACTAATTAGGCTTCTTGCAATATTCAGATTAGTTTCTGTTTCAGTTACTGTTTCTGTGCTCTCGTCAAGATAGAAATGACTGTGCAAATGTGAAATACAATAGCCTACATGGAAGTAACTCAAAAATATACTATATACATGAAATACAAATAACTATACAGTGGCTGATGAGTATGTATTGCAATGAAATTGAATAGTTGAATAGGGAATACTGGCCTTAAAGCAATATTTCAATAATTTTGCACATTTGGCTAAAAGGAATAATATAACAATAATAAAACACTTTACGATCAGGACACAATGAAGATTTGGTTATTTCTATCCTTAAGGATAAGTTCTCTATTTTCGACACAGGGGCCTATCCACAGATTGTCTAGTGTAGACAGTACCTTTATTTCGCAAATTAGTTCAGTATTGAGTTTGTTGGCTTCTTCCTGCACCGCTCTAGTTTGGCTGGAATGTAAGTGAACGGGGCAAGCTGTTGATTGTTTGAAAAAATAATAGTTATAGTAATAGTTTTTCAAAATGGGAAGTTCAGGGTGTATTGATACATGTCTCAGTATGTTCTCCTCAAAAAATGGTTGTTGTGAAACGAGCATTGAATCAATAGTTATGTCAGAGCTATTATAGCTATTATATGTGTATATATATATATATATATATAGAGAGAGAGAGAGAGAGAGAGAGCTATGTCACTCCTGTTGACAGAAAAACGACTGCAGTACCGTGCTTGAGCACCGGGGGCAGAGTGGCTGGACAGAATGGAATGCATGGGGGTGAATGGTAACCTGACTCGCCAGATGGTTTGTTACACAGAAACATCTGGGAAGTCGTCCTTTGAAACTGTTTGGAAAAGGGTTGGCACAATGCTTGGCAGGTGATTGGATGAACCATCTGTCTATCACCGTCTATCACAGGCTGACTTCAACCAATCAGATCAACGAACCATATGACGTGGGAGAGCGAAAACATCTTTTCCGTCGAGATAAGCCTTCAGTGGTGTTCTTTGCTCTTCTTTCAACAAAGAAATACTCTCCAGTTCAGACAAAACAGATGCTATAGCAGCATCTCCGCTAACCTCTTTAGGAGCCGCCATTGTTGTTTTTGCTGCTACTGCAAATAACACAATCTACTGGTTATTGTGAATATACAATTATTTGCCGATACACAAATTCCTTTTTAGAGCAGTTCCCCTGGCACTGAGGCGCGATGTTGATTGGTTAGCCGGCTCATTAATATTTAGCGTTGCCTATAGACTGGAGTCAATAGACTGGAGTGTAGTTCTATTTTAAAATACAACCACGTTACATTCGTGATCTCTGTTAATACAATATGATTTTCTCGTTCTTGTTTGTGTCGCACTACAAATATGAGGGAATATATAGTTTGCTTGACCCTTTGACTTCCATTCTAGCCCAGCTTGACCTCTGCAGGAAGAAGCCAACAAAATCAATACTGAACCAATTCGCAGAACAATGGTGTCTACACCAGAATCATGCTAGACAATCTGTGGATAGGCCCTTGGGCCCAAAATCGAATTTTTAGAGAAATACAAATAGGCTAAAATACAATACAGGAAGCCGGCAAAAGATAAAAATGGGCCCTTCAAACAAAATGTATTTTAGAGTTAATTCAGAACAAAATGTTTGCTCTTTAGCTCAACTATTCCTGGTGTTGGAAAACAGGGTCCAAGGTCCGGGTAGCTTCTGATCAAGCTGCTGTGTAACACATAAAAAAGGACACCTTGCTCAGGTTCACACATTGTGAACTTATAAAACACAATGACTTCAGTAGCCAATAACATGATTTACACACAACACAAACTTATAAAACACAATGACGTCAGTAGCCAATAACACGAATTACACACAACGCAAAAAATACCAAAACTAAAGCTGACATGTTTGATGTGTGAACTGACCTTTAAACCTCCACAGATCTTTTTTTTTTATTGTTTCATTTGCTCAGACGTATCCCATCATATGCCTCAGTCGGGTAATGAGCTCAAGACACTAACCAAGCATCATGGAAGACGACTGGAAACCACTTCTAAGCTCAGAACAAACGTCTGAGAGTTACTGCCGGAGGGACTCCACAGACTTTTTGGACTCCAAAGCTAAAAGGCAGGTTTACATTATGCACCACTGCATATTGTTATTATGGTCATAATAAAGATGTGGCGGCAGTAGCACAACATGTAGAGCTCATAATTCATACTAAG
The DNA here is from genome assembly GCA_900323305.1 of Trachyrincus murrayi. Taxonomy (NCBI): domain Eukaryota; kingdom Metazoa; phylum Chordata; class Actinopteri; order Gadiformes; family Macrouridae; genus Trachyrincus; species Trachyrincus murrayi. The sequence continues at coordinate 36,443 of OOFB01024138.1, forward strand.
CCCCTGGAGGAAAATATTCACAATATCTTTATTAAAATCCCAGGTCCCAAGTAATCACATTGTTACATTCATTCATACATTGAAATTAAGGGACGTGATCGACAATCATTGAGTATGTGTTTTATGAAAATATGACCATGGGATTTGTAAGTGAAGATTCAGAAACATCCAAAAACATGTTTGTCTGAGCTGTCAGCAGACTTCTCAGCATCGCTAATCCTCATAATCTCATTCCCATCCACACAAATATTTCTCGATCCACAAATGCATTTTTTAAACTTGTGTGTTGTAAAATTATATCTACACAAATATTTCACAATCCACAAATACATAGTTTTCACTTGTGTCTTGTAAAATTATATCCATACACTCACTTTTACACATTTGTGGATCGCGCTTGTGAGTTGCTTAATTTAGTTTGTGGATTTTTGTCCAATTTGTCCCACTGCTGATCTGTAAAATGTGGATGCGCAAGTTTTTATTGAATTTGAAGACCATTCGCATTGCGTGTACCGCGATCCACAAATAATTTGTACTTGTGCCTTTGTAAAACTATATCCACACGAATATTTCACGATCCACAAATATATATTTTTAATATCCACACTCACTCATGTGCATTTGTGGATCTTGGGAGAGTTTTGTCCAATTTGTACCGCAGTCCGTAGCCTTCTCCATTGCTTTCAGCAGGGTTAGTAACCCTAACTCTAACCCTCGTTTATATATATGTAAATATATTTAAAACCCGTCATATTTATCTCATCCGTTTGAAAGTTAATCATTCTCTCGGTGCTCGTTCAGCATTGTTTACCATCTTGTTTGTAAATTTTTTTGGAAATTAGGGTTAGGGTTGGTTAGCCAGCTAGTCGGTTTGCACTATGGCTCTGTTTTACTCGCATCGTTTTGATTTGCGCCGACCTCTTAGTTAGAAAAGGGCTATGTCCTTGTGTCCAGCTATATCTTCAATTACGAAGGTGAGTAACATTCATTATTCAATGAACTACCACATTTCAGAGGAAGACATTTCACATTTTCACACATTTCAGTAATTATGCATTCCTGATTTGTCTTTACCCTTTCGCTTGATCCGGTCGGTTTTTTTATTGTGTCTAACCAAGTCTCGCTCAAGGAGAAGTCTTGCGAGAGTTGAGAGTTCAATTCAAATTGAAATGTGTTTCTGTTTATTACTATGAAACAGGTCTGAAGTATTTAGGTTGAAAAGTTTTAGAATACAAATAGTTCCAATGGCATCTAAGAGTACAAATGGTAGTAAGCATATGTTTAATCTGTGTTACGATTTTGAGGCGGTCCTTGGAAAATTGTCTCCCCTGTAAGGGGTCCCTGGCCCCAAAAAGTTTGAGAATCCCTGATATACAGTATATATATTATGAATTATGAAAGAATTATGAATTGTAGAAATAATCATCTTAAAATATGCGTTGGATCCTTTTCTTTCTCTAGACCTTTTCATGTTGAGCCCAAGAACATCGTAAAAGATGACCCTCTGGAGAGGGTTTCATCTGAAGCATCCATTCTGAACAGCAGAGTGCACTACTATGGTAGACTGACAGGATCCTCAGACAGACTACTGGTATTCATGCTTAACACCTTCCTTCCCTGCTTACTCATGCAATTTATATAGCATTACATACTTAAGCTTTTGGTGTGTGTGTGTGTGTGTGTGTGTGTGTGTGTGTGTGTGTGTGTGTGTGTGTGTGTGTGTGTGTGTGTGTGTGTGTGTGTGTGTGTGTGTGTGTGTGTGTGTGTGTGTGTGTGTGTGTGTGTGGTCCGTTTATAGCAATGTATTATGTTTTGTCTGCATGAATGGAAACCAAACATTCATACACTTTTTTTTTTTTACTGATATGTGATGTGTAATGAGATTTTAATCAAATTCAATTAGAACTGTCCTTCTCCGGCTTACTTTTCCTTGGTGTTTCTATCAGAGTCCCCCTGACCATGTAATACCACAACCAGAAGATATCTACATTTACAGCCCTTTAGGGACCGCATTCAAAGTGAAAGGGGCCTCCAAAAACCCAAGCATTGTCACAATGTAGGTCATGTAATTATGGAAAGCGAGTACATTTCAACTCCTTGCCCTTATCGTTTCATTATTTATGGTGCTTGATGTTTTTTCTTCAAAGATTTGCAATATGGAATACAATGATGGGCACATCTATACTGAGTATACCGTGGGGTATAAAACAGGTAATTTCCAATAAACGTTGACAAATTTGAAACACCTAGTCGCTTTTCTCGTTTTGTTTCTTGTTTTGTTTTTGTGCTGTTTTAATAGGTCTAAGTTTGTTTATCCTGCAGCACAAATAGAAATAATTAAAGGATGCACTTTATTTTTCAGGCTGGCTTCACTCTAGGAGTTCTTATTCTGTGCGCTATGGCGCTTCTGACACTCTACTGTTGTTACAGAGTCCTGAAATCACCAAAGTCAATACGTAAGTTAAACTTAAGTTGTGATATATATATATATATATATACAAAAAAATCGTCATCAAAACATTTGTGAATACTTAACAATAACCGTGACCTGAATTGATTAAGTAAAAAATGTTCCATGGGCATTTAAGGGGAAGAAAACCAGTTAAAACCAGCAGGCTTTAATACGTACACATATACAATGATAATTAATGTATACTAACACATTTCATGAACAAGCAAATGCATCAAATTTAAATTGTGTCCTTCGAGGGATATGCAGAAACATGACGTCTCTTTCTATGTTTTGTCGATTTTCCCAGCCTACGAAGACACATCTGATTGGGAATTCCCTGATGTGTGCAAGTATTACTTTGGCAAATTTGGCCAGCTGTCCAGCCTGGTTTTCTCACTGGTGTCACTGATAGGAGCAATGGTGGTCTACTGGGTCCTCATGTCCAACTTCCTCTACAACACTGGCAAATTCGTTTACAGTAAGTTCATGCCATGATGCGTATTATTATTGATACCGTAAATAATGTGAGCTGCAACAAAGCTTTTGATAACTTAACTAATTAACTTTCAGACTATGATCATAACATATCTGATCCTGACTTCGGAACCAATGACTCGGGTGAGTCGTCTTTCATATACCGTAGAAATAAAAAGGTTTAGAGCATTCAACTTCCACTCCTAAGGTATCCAGTTTGAACCGCCCGCATGTGGAGCGTACTAGGACTGTTGGTACACATATATCCAAGAAAGTGATTTAAATTCAACTCTGTAATCATAATGAAAAGATTGTAGGAGGAGACTACAGGGAACACCTGTAATGTTTTATTTATGAGTGTCGCGTTATCTTGATTACGTGAACTCTTGTTATGCAGGAATGGGACTGAGGAACCTTTCACTCCAATAAATTCAACATTAGCATGAACAATGCAATCATGTACCCAGTGATGAGCACAGCTTATGTAATAGCCCCTTTGTGGCTGCTCGCCAACCTTTTATTGAGTTAATATTCATTTTATACAAGTATATCTACACTACAGTTCTAAACCTGTTAACTGGTATGGTTATATATGTTTTGTCAGTCAAACTTTTGGTCACCTATTTCAACAATGCAGGAAAATACTTTTTGTCTCAATAATTATCTGATACTCGCATATATTTCGGATGCTGTTGTGTTCTGCAGTCCTTCTACTCTTCATTGGTGCTAAGCTTTGTCTATCAAAAATCGGCGGGGTGATCTGTCAGGCATATTTCAATACAAAAACAAGAACAGAAAAGATAAGTACTTGCAAAGGCTGTAGACATTGTCAGGGATAGGTGAGGAAAATGTAAGTTACATTTCAAGATTAAATAAATAAATGTCTGTACATTGGTCACATTCAACCATATTGTACCTCAAAGAATTGTGTGTTTTCTATAATGTCCTTTCAAACTTGCACTTAAGTACAGAAGTGGAAGAGGAATCGCAATTTCGAGAGCGGCAGTTTCTTGAGACCGCAGAGTTGCAAAACCCTCTTACTAACAGAAATGATGACATTTTGCGTCCAAGGGACCGCAAGCTCATGAACTATAGAGGACTAAGTGTGCCACGGAATGAATTAATGAATGTTTAATCGGTCTCAAAGCTCTCGTGCTTCTGTGCGCACTGGGATGTGACAGCCCAGAGGAGAAGCCTGGGTGTGGTTTCTGAAGGGAGATACCTCCCTAATTGCTGCCTGCGGGTGTGGGCCTGAGGCCTCTGCCAGCAATGAACCAATCAAGGAGGGAACAAAAGGGGAGCTGGAGAAGCCAAATGGGCGGAGGCTATTAAGAGAAAGCATTTAAAGAGAGATGCAGTGTGTGCTTTGGACGTGTTAAAATAACTTTTGGACTGCTTATAGACGAGGGCATATTGTGAACACTTCTCCCTTGGACGGACTGCTGGAACGGATAAAGGATGACAAGGATTACATTCCCTACATCCACTAAGTTGACTGCCGAGGACGATATTGAGGCCGATATTGTATTTTGGCTCCGTTCCTCACAGGAGAAGCACAGCGAGCCTGTCAAAACCTGAGCGACGCCAATGCTAGTACCTAGAGCTCCCTGAAGGCAGCCATCCTGGCCCATAATGGATTAACGCCGGGGACACACCGGACGCGGAAGGAAAAGGAGGTGCCGGAATCAGTGACGATTCAGCTCAAAGGAGTAAAGCCGTTCACACCAGACTCTAATTTCTACGCTCGCTCGCTCTCTCTCTCTACTTGTGTGCGTCTCTCTCTCTCTCTCTCTCTCTCTCTCTCTCTCTCTCTCTCTCTATTCAATTTCAATTTCAATTTGAAGCTTTATTGACATGAAAAGACAGTGCTGATATTGCCAAAGTATATGAACATTTCCAACATATGAAAGTACATGCCACAAGTAACAGGGCAACACAAGTAAGAACAGAAATGAATGAAAAATTATTAAGTATTATGTATACTTTAGTATGGTGTCTATTAAAATGCACATGCATATATATATATACATATACATCTCTCTCTTTCTGCTTGTGTGCGTGTGTCTGCTCGTCTCTCTCGCTCACAGACGGTAAAAGTTTAGACACAACTCAGAAATACCATCAATCAGGGTGTTTTATTTTGAAATTTGTTATATTTTGGAAATTGACCGGATGCTCTATGCCGTTCCTGTGTCTGACTTCCTGCCCAGCTTGACACATTCGCTCACGAATCGAGAAAATCTTAGACCTGACGCCGAAACGGTCGCTGAAGGCTGTGGCCACTCGGCGCCATTTGGCGCCCTTCCGCGGCCGGTGTGCACAGCCACATTGGTTAACATGGGTGCCGAAATAATTTTTGTCGGCATTCGTCGCCTCTCGGCACCTTGCGTCGCCGTTCCGCGTCCAGTGTGTCCCCGGCATAAGCCTAGCGTCTCAAGCACAGCGGTTCCATGCATGCCGATACGACCCCACCCAGCCAGCCAGAGTCCAGATCACACAGCTAACCTGCTTTACCCGAGGCTGGTTGAATGAGGGACCAGGACCGGATGTCATGGAACGAGTGGTGATGGACCACAGCATCCGAGCATTACCTCCTGATGCAAATATGCAGCCCAGGTATGTCGAGCAAAGTTAGAAGAACTAATTTGATTACTTGAAAATCATCAAGTTACTGAGGAGATGATGCACGGACCTGGTCCAGAAACCCGGGAAAGGGGAAGACGAGGCCCACTGGCGCCAGGACCTCCACGGAGCTCGGGAAAACCAAGGCCTGATTGACCCTGGCGTCCTGAGTGACCGCGTCCTGTCATGACTCAAGATGGCTGTCAGTGCTACTGCTGCAGTCAAGATGGACATATCGCATGGAGCTGCCCATGAAGAAGCTTAGCTGCCCCATCTCAGCTTCCTCGTGGGCCCAGGATCGGGGGCCTCGATACAGTAGCACGTATAGACTCTGGCAGCAAAGTCACAGCAAAGAAGACAAGGTCTTCTCTAAGTTTCCACAAACAGAAGAAAATACACCATAGAGCCCTGGATCCTTTTGCCACAGCACAGCAAAGACACCCAAACCTGGCCCAAGCATTCAGAGATGTAACGGTCCTTACAACATATTTTGAAATAAAAAATAGCCTGTTGTATGGAGTAACAGAGAATGAAGGGGAATGTTTTAACCAACTGCTGGTTCCCAGAAAATATGTTCCCAAGGTGTATATTTGGCCCACACCCATCTGATGGGGGCTCACCTTGCAAACGAGAAGACCTGACAGAGAATAGTGGCAAAATTCTACTGGCCGGGTCCAAAGGGCTGTCAGAGAATACTGCCGGCAGTGTGAAGAGTGCTAGACCCATGCAACCAAACCACATTACCGCAACCCTCTGGTACCCCTGCCTGTCATTGAAACCCCCTTCAGCTGAGTAGCCATGGATACTGTAGGACCACTACCCAAATCCAGCAGGGGACATCGCTTTATCCTGGTAGTATTAGATTACGCCACATGTTACCCAGAGGCAGTCCCCCTCCGGACAGCCAGTGCTAAGGCCGTAGCAAGAGAGCTGCTCATGCTGTTCTCCAGGGTGGAAATAGCTGAGGAGATGTTCCTGTTTTATGTCCCAGCTGAGGAAGGAGCAATGTGGCCAACTACAGGTGAGGTGAATATGCACATCTGTTTATCACCCACAAACCGACAGGCAGATAGAAAGGTTTAATGGGACACTTAAAACCCATGCTAAGAAAACTTGGAAGAATTGGGATCAGTTGTTGCCACATGTTTTGTTCGGTGTCAGAGAGGTTTCTCAAAGCTCCACGGGTTTTTCTCCCTATCCCTGGGGGGATATTGGACATGGCCAAGGAGGTGTGGGAGCAACAACCTTCTCCACGCCGCTCGATCAAACCAAGGAATATATTTCCCCCTTATAGACGGAGCCAAAGAGAAGACGGCGTTCTGAAATCCAGAGGGTCTGTTTCAGGTCACAGTCCTGCCATTTGACGTACACGGTTCCCCCGCCACATTCCAGAGAATGATGGACAGGACCTTGAGGATCAAGCATACATTGATGACATAGTCGTCCACAGCACAGACTGGCAAACACCCAATCCTTTACATAAGTTTCTAAAGCATGAGAAGAATTATGCCACAGTAGATAAGGAAGCTCTTGCTATAAAATGGGTGATGCACAAGCTCTGGTACTATCTGTTGGGCAGAAGATTCACCCTAATTACAGACCATGCCCCATTGAAATGGATGTCTCAAAATAAGGAATCTAATGCAAGAGTAACAAGCTGGTTGTTGGAGTTGCAGGACGTGCACCAGAAGAATACAGCCCCGGTCCGGGAAGTTTGTTTCTCCTCACCCCTTCCCCCTGCCTTATTAATAAATATCCTTGAGTTTTGCCCCTAAAGACTGTGTCCGTGTCTCTCTCTGTGGTCCAGGGTGCCTAGCCTAGCGTCGTGCTACAGCACATGCTTGTTAAGCACATGCTTGTAAAACTAACCCATAATAACAACAATAACAATAACAAAGCAGCCCCCAACGAACATAATTAATTTCCAAATCGCCGACATAAAATTTCACAAATAATAAGTCTCATATACTGATATACAACCACCTATGAAACAAAATTTTACTTACATTAAGAGAACTTTTTCAATGATGTGATTAGACTTTACAGATGGACAAAAAAACGTATGGTATTAGTACTTCCCATACTTGCTTTCATGCATAGATATGTTAGTCGTTATTATTGGCCATATTCCATGATGTATTTGTACATTGGCTAAGATCAGATATTTGTTAAATGTACCAAAGCTTTGATGTTAAGCTAATGCATGCGTTTAGGTGAGCTGTTGAAAATCTGGAAATATTTCTGGGTTCTTCAGGAAGAATGTTTCACTTAATGTATGTATTTTACCCTGTATGTCACCAGTGATCTGTCAATACCAAAGCCACAACAACACCAAGGAGGTTGGCATCAGTTCTAACAATGACACCTCAGATGCCCTTTTTCATTTTTGGTGGAGCAAGACAAACACAGTCCCCTTCTACCTCATCGTCTTGCTACTGCCTCTGCTCAACTTTCGCTCAGCCTCCTTTT
>OOFB01024140.1:6898-22438 GCA_900323305.1 Trachyrincus murrayi
TGTGTGTGTGTGTGTGTGTGTGTGCGCGTGTGTGTGTGTGTGTTTCAGCATGCTGGTTGTCCGACAAGGTAAACCAGAGGATGTGGTTGCTGAACTTATTAAAAACCTGCCCTCCGTTAGTGCTGTGGTCTTCCACGAGGAGGTCAGTATATCTTTATTGATTTGTTTGATTCTTTTTTTTTTACTCTCCTACGACCGATCGCTCCGTGGGTCCCTGCAGGTGATCAAGTCATGTGATCATTTCTGCCAGGTCGCTTCTGAGGAGCGGGCGGTGGAGCGGGCGGTGAAGGATGTCTGCGTGCAGTTGAAGGTCAAAGTTCACACCTGCTGGGGCTCCACGCTGTACCACAGGGATGACCTCCCGTTCCCACATCTCGCCAGGTGACCCGAGGACACCGCTAGCTGTCCTGTCCTGTTGTTTTTTGTGCTAACGTGGCAATTTCTGAAGGACAATTTCTGATGGTACTGAAGGACAAGCAGTATGAATGTGTTTTTGCTGTTGTTGTCGTTTTGTGCCAGGCTGCCTGATGTGTACACACAGTTCAGGAAGGCAGTGGAGACCCAGAGCAGGGTGAGGCCTCTGATCTTAAGCCCAGACCAGGTGAGGCCTCTCCCCCCAGGCCTGGAAGAGGGTGCCGTCCCCACCCTGGAAGACCTGGGTCAGACCGGTAAAGACTACTCGTATATACTCCTCATATTTACGCCAAGACCTACTCACTACATTTCGTTACATTGATGCAATACAATTTCTGTTTTTCGGTGTTCTCTCACACATCGTTAATAGGAAAAAATGTCATGCTTCCACCATATGTCACCATACGCAGGAACACCGTTTTTCATAACTTCACACGGTTTGCTTCAACTGTTTTATTATTCTTTGAAGTGCCAGCCAGCTGGCGGACATTTTGTTCTGTTTTGTTCTCGAATGAGGCAGTTACTTCGTACATCTTTAATGGGTAACAAGGGAGGTTCCATATTTATAAATCAGTTTGATGCTATTTTTCCGTTCCCTTTTTTCGCTGTTGTTGGTTGGTAGAACCGGTGTCTGACCCTCGCTCAGCCTTCCCCTGCAGCGGGGGAGAGAGCCAGGCTCTGGCCAGAGTCAAACACTACCTCTGGGACACGGTACGCACAACGTCTCCATGTCACCATGATAATATATAGAGGTATATTTATGGCTCTATATGTCATGGTATTATAACTCATGGACCCCGTTCGGTCAAATGAAAAAAGCTAACATTGGAAATTGAGTTGTATAATTGTGCCAGTAAAAAATAATACGGTTGACTGAAAATAATAATAATGATATTTGAATTATTATGTATTCGCTTTTTGAATAATCAAATGTGCTTGCAGTGGTTTGAATATCCGATGTCTTCATAGATACAATGGGTTTTAATGGGGATGAGGTGATTAGTAATGTTTCACTGTTCCAGTGATAAAACAAAAACAAATCCCTATTTGGAAATACAAAACAAATTATCACAAAGAAACAAACGGTACACGACTCCCCTTGCTAACCGAGCATTTTTGTGTGTGTGTTTTACGGTTAGGATGCAGTCGCTACCTACAAAGAGACACGTAACGGCCTCATTGGTATTGACTACTCCACTAAGTTTGCCCCCTGGTACGTGTGGTAGAAGACTCCCCCCAGTATGAAAATCATTGATGGAATATGTCGTATTTTCCCTTCAACTTTATCGACTTCTACAGGCTGGCAATGGGTTGTGTCTCCCCGCGCTACATCCACCACCAGATCCGCCAGTACGAGAGCGAGCGAACAGCCAATCAAAGCACATACTGGTAAATGCGTGTCAAGATGTCTCGGTCTAGCCAAGACCTGCCTTGCCCATGGGAGAGGCCCTTAAAGTTGTTTTTCCATCTGTGAGATGTACAGTGTTCCGGATCACATGAGCTTTCCCCTATGCTCCAATAATTTTTTTTTATACGAGCCAATGTTTTCATTTTATAGGATGACAAAAATCTACTTTGTTTTGTTCATATTCACGACCTTGTTGTAATGAAACGCATCCATCATTGTTGTAATATCTTGACAGGACACATGCATGCGTACGCGCACGCACACACACACACACACACACACACACACACACACATACACACACAGGTTTCTACATTGAGAAGTCGCCAAATGATAATAGGGGAAAAAATGTAGCTTAGGTTTTTAGTGGCTGACCTTGTACCGTGGCCACAGATACATCCGCGTCCATTTTGTGCTTAAAACCTGAACAGTAAATCTGTTTTCATACAGGGTCATATTTGAACTGCTGTGGAGGGATTATTTCAAGTTTGTGGGTGTCAAGTATGGAAACAGACTATTTCACATCAAAGGTAAACGGAGTACATTTAAACCTATATTTCTGTGTGAATGATATGTGACTAGAAGCTAAACTCATGGTGTTTTCTGTCTAGGACTTCAAGACAAGTCTGTTCCATGGAAAACGGATATGGCGCTTTACAATGCATGGAAAGGTTTTGGAATTGTATTTTTATTTTATTTTTATTTACCTCAATGTTTCTGTGTGAACGCTATTGATTTATGAGTAATTCCTGAGCGTTTGAATATATAGTAATATATAAATAGAAATACTTGTATATCAAATATAATATAGTAGCCTATATTATAGCGTGTGTGTATATACATAGTAATATATACAATCTCTTCACAGAGGGACGAACAGGAGTACCCTTTGTGGACGCCAATATGAGAGAGCTGGCCATGACGGGCTTTATGTCCAACAGGGGGCGCCAAAATGTCGCCAGTTTCCTCACTAAAGACCTGGGCCTGGACTGGAGAATGGGTGCTGAGTGGTTTGAATATCTACTCGTAAGTAGTTTTGTGGATTTTAAATGCAATAATACATTGATTCATATTCCACCATGTATAAAATATAAAAATATAAATCATAACCAAATTGATTGGGTTTTCTCCAGGGATTTTGTTGTTGACGTCTTATCTTTCATCCAGTATTGTTGGAATATTCATAACGGTGATGGCGTTCGGCCACTGACGCCGATTTCAATGGCTTTGCTCTTACACAGGTTGACCACGATGTGTGCAGTAACTATGGCAACTGGCTGTACAGTGCAGGCCTGGGCAACGATCCCAGAGAGAACAGGAAGTTCAACATGATCAAGCAAGGGCTGGACTACGACGGCAGCGTAAGTAGTGTCTCAATGTCCACGACTACTCTGCTTAGTCCCACTGTGGACAGATAGGCTTATTGACATTAGTCAGGCCCATACAGTCACACTTGGACATTTATATGTGTGTATGTGTGCACGGTCAGGGGGACTATGTGCGTCGGTGGCTTCCGGAGCTGCAGGGCATCGGGGGAGGGGACGTGCACACACCCTGGACCCTCAGTAGCTCCACACTGGCACGTGCCCGGGTGTCTCTGGGTGACAGCTACCCCGCGCCCGTCGTCATGGCGCACGAGTGGAGCCGGCACGCCGGCAGGAAACCGGTGGGTGCATGCGGGGAAAGGGGAAGTGAGCTAAAACAACTATTGTCTGCATATACCGTATGCATGGTAATGATACACTGGATTGGGAAGTTAGATAAATGTCATATATTGTCTTGTTTTCAGAGTGACTCTGGTCCTTCAGCAAGGGGCAAGAAAGGCCCATCTCACACTCCCAAGCAACATAGAGACAGAGGCATCGACTTCTATTTCTCTAAAAGCAAAGACTTATGAAAAGAACAACAACAAGGACTGCAGGATGTAAGATCCTGCAGGATTGCAGCACTGGGCCCAACACCACGATGCCTTGTCTTTAGCTGTGTGTAGCTGTTGCTGTTTTTTTTTCGGGAAATGTGCTCATGTCTTTGTTTTCATATTTGAAATTAATTTAGTTTGTCAAGCTTCGGTTCTCTTGCAAACAGTTTCTTAAGTGTGCCTTTTTCTGTGTTCACATTGCACTTCCTCTGAAACTTTGAAAGTAAAACCACAATGTGGTTTTGATGTTTTTCTATGGAATGCTATTTTGTGTTTGTATTGCTTTTTTCATGTATGCTCGTCTTCCGAAAGCCAATGTAAATATGTGTTTGTTGCAGAACTGTAACTGTCAAAAAAAAGTGCTAATAATAAAGCAGGTGTTTTTTTCACGGCCTTGGCGTGACTTATCACGGGAGAAAGAATGCAGACAGTTATTACCACCATGGTCTTACATGGAAATAAGTTTTAAGAGTCACATGCACAGCACAGTGGAAATTTACCAGCACACAAGGTTAGACGAGTTAACACATCAATTTAGTTAATACACTCCCAACAGTGACTTAGTAGCAACTTTTTTGGGGGGGGGGGACAAATCTCACTGACGTTTTCATTTACACGTCGACCTCCGAAATGACGATCAGTTGCATCTGATATTACCAAACGTGATCTGTTTAGGAATCGACCTGCTATTTCTTATCTGGAAATTACGGGGACAGACAGATACTGGAACACAGTGATTATTGCCCTGTCCAACTCCTCCCCTCTCTGACGTAGATTCGCAGAGGAATTGATATATATATTTAAATATATAGCATTTCCTCATTCTCTCTCTGGTAGTTTGTCGTAACGTGAAACTTTGATTTACCACTGTATCGCTGGAAAGTATTGCCTTTAGTTTTATTTATTTATTTCGGTATTATTTAGCCTACGATGTGCGCCACCGAGCTGTGCGAGGATTTTAAAGTGGACATGGGTAAAGTACCCCTGGTCGCGCTCAACATGAACGTGAGGAAACATTTGGGTCTGTTCCTGAACCCTCGCAACGCCGTGGCGGCCGACTGGACGACCATCGCAGAGACTATGGGCTTCACATATTTGGAGATTAAAAACTGTGAGTCGTCGAAAAACCCCACCGGGTTCATATTGGACGTCTGGCAAGCCCGCAGCACAGATGCAACAGTTGGGAAGTTACTGGACATCCTGGAGGAGTCGGAGAGGACCGACATCGTTGACGAACTTCGCCCTTTAATAGGTGCGTTATTGTAATGTGTGCTTGTTCTGTACTGTTGCATTACATAACACAGTATGTATACATGTATTACCGATTGTGAAGCTACGGGTGATTTATGCTGAACAATGCTTTTGGTTGCGCCCTCACATGCACGACTTAAAAACATGAAATGCAGATCTAGATGTGAAGAAGTATCTGGAGAAGAAGAGCGAGCAACCTCTCCAGGTAGCGCTGGTGGACAGCTGTGTCCCACGCGCACAGGACCGCAGCATCGTCGTGGACGATGACGAAGGTCAGTCGATTGCGTTCACGTCATGCAAAACATCATCATCATCATCATCATCATCGTCATCATCATCATAGCACGACCTAATCTCTTTTCAATGATACCAATGAAGGTTGTGATCGGTCGTGCAACCTAATATGGCAATTGGCATCATTGATTGTCTAAATAAGCTGTTATGCTCTATTTAGACTAATCTCTGTCCTGTACTGTAGAGCAGGGCTCCTCAACCTTTTTTGCTACTGTGGCCCGGTAATGGCAAAGTCTTATTTCTTTGCCATTGTTATCTTAGTTCTGTATAACGCATCTATCCACCACAACGAAGAGCGCTAATTGCGTCCCCTGATCTCTGATCCATATAAGGCCATGATGAAATCTGGACCTTGGGACTTGCATCACGTTAGAAACACAAACTGCATAGTAACTGTGTGTGATGCCTTTATTCAGACATATGCGTTTTGGGTGATTAAGGGCGCCCAATGCAAACTTGCTTAATTTGGGCAACTATAGTTGGGTTAATGCAGTGGTTCTCCAACTTCCCTGCGATTACATAATTTTTGGTTCATGCCGGCTCGTGCAGTTCATGCACGGCGACTATAAAGTGATAAGAACATATTTTGGAAGTAAATCCCTGCGGCACGGTGGCCAATGGTCCACGGCCTGGTACCGGCCCCCGGCCCGGTGGTTGAGAACCACTGCTGTGGAGGCCTCTATTGAGAGATTTCTAAAATGACTAATCTTTTATGAATAGCTACTCTGTAATCAGAAAAATAAAACAAACAATGACTGTCCAGTTTGCATTTTTCTGTGGAACCTGTTTCAAAATGAAAAGCTACTATATGATGCGACCAGAAACACAACATGACAAGATGGACTAATTAAATGAGTAAAGTGAAGTCATTATGAATATGACATTTTTATGCAGACTGTGGTGTCATTGTGTCACTGCAAAAAAAATCGAACACTTTTGTTTATGACCACCATATTATGACATCAATCTGGTCTTTTCCCGGAAGAGGATCCGAATACTTAATGGGAATACAGTAAAATATCTTATATTTCATAATTCTGGTATTCAATTAAATTACATGTCATACATGAGTCATCAGACTACAGTCTGACATGCCATGTTCAGGGGCTGATAAAAAACAATTGCTACAGTACAATCTGTTGAAATTCTGGATTCTGATACTTAGTTACATTGTATTAATAATAGATTAGTCATTTTAGAAATCTCTCATTAGAGGCCTCTACAGTACAGTGACAGATTAGTCACTAAATAGAGCCATCTACAAGCCAAATAACGGTATTGCGGCCATTTAAGGTGGACTGAAAAATTCAAATAAGGAGCTGGCGATTAAGTAGCCAAATTCAGCCTCGTCTATTAGTGTGGGTATGAATTGGTGTTGCGTTGCCTTGGTAGTGGATGACACACACACACATATACACACAATGTAAAACACTTATTCATGATTAGTATTAAGTTATCAATGTGTTGGTACCATTTGTTGTAGTCATTTTAGTTTTGTATTCATTTTATTTTTCTCCTTGTGTGGCACAACAGGTTCACCAAAGTTGTTTGATGCCTTCATCTGCTACTGCCAGAGCGACTTCACGTTTGTCCATGAGATGATTCGGCAGTTGGAACAAACAGACTACAACCTCAAACTGTGTGTGTTCGACAGAGATGTTCTGCCCGGGTCCTGTGTGTGGACCATTACTGCCGAGCTCATCGAAAGGAGGTCAGTTAAACCAAAGCCATGGCTCAGCCGATCGCTGATGTCGCTTGCAGACATGGCTCAGGGTTAGGGTTTTAGAAGACATCTGTACCTTTTACGTTAAGGGCTTTTGGGTTTAAGAGAAAGTAAAGTAACCCCTGGGAGGTTAAGGACTTAGGGCTTAGAAGAAATGAACCTTAGACATTAAGGGCTTATGGTTTAGAAGACATGTACTGTTACGTTAAGGGCTTAGGGTTCAGAATCACTTAGGTTAATTTAAGAAATTATAACTTTTACATTAAGGACTTAGGGTTTAGAGGGGTAATTTAACGTGGGCCTGTGACAGTAAGGTAAACAGTAATGCGCTTGAGTTGGTGACTTCTCAGGATTATTTTCACATTTCACACACACAAGTAAAGGCACGTTTTAGGTACACTCCTGAGTACCACAGAAAACCACATTGTGTTTGTGACATCTCTGCAATCCTTTGATCACTTCTAACACTAGGCCGTGTTCACTTGGTTAAGTCGAATCTAATATAATCATGTCAAAGTTAGTTGAGGAAGTCATTCAGGAAGTACTGAATGAGTAGACTCACAGAGGAACAACTGTCCAGTCAGTACACGTAAAGTGCAGTAGAATCTTTGGATGTGGTGTCGTGGCTCGGTTCCTCCACACCCGTTCAAAACAAAGTTTGAATGCCTTATTAATGTGTGTTGCTTTGTGCAGGCCTGTCCCTTTTGATACATCATGGGGAGGGGGCGGGGGGTATTCTAGTATTTAGTGTTGACCTCCGTGTGTCGTTCAGGTGTAAGAGGATGGTGGTGGTGATCTCTGATGAATACCTGAAGAGCGACGCCTGTGACTTCCAGACAAAGTTCGCCCTCAGTCTGTGCCCTGGTGAGACGAGGATATGATCTTAATCTTGACCCCTAACCCTTTGTTACATGTACATACACATACAGTGCTCAACACCATACATGCATATACCAGTGATAAACCAGTGATCCTCAAGCTCTTTGAGCACACACGCATGCACACACACACACACACACACACACACACACACACACACACACACACACACATTTCCATGCTTGTGTGCATGGCTGTAGATTGACCTCTCGCATCATTTATTTGTATATCCCATACAAAATTATTGAATGTAATTAAATATTCTGTATTATGCATACTTAAGTGCACTGAGGAGATTTGTCACCCATACATACATACCCATACACACCCATACATTCGATTAAAGGTAATAAACGCAGTACAATATGTCAAATGAGACTAATATGTCATGGTGTTAAAGAAAAGCAAGACCCACGACTGTAAGTCTCTCTGTGTGTAGAGACTTCCAGCCGTAGAGATGGAACACAGAGATTTAGTCAATCATTTGTCTCTTGATCTTCTCCAGGGGCCCGTAGCAAGAGGCTCATCCCGGTCGTTTACAAGTCTATGAAGGAGCCATTCCCGAGCATCCTGCGCTTCCTCACCATCTGTGACTACACCAGGCCCTGCACACAAACCTGGTTCTGGAGCCGGCTGGGCAAAGCTCTCTCACTGTCATAATTATCATCCATGTGTATGTTTGTGTGTGTGTGTGTGTGATGTAAAAGTGACATTGTCTGACAATGCCAATTTATAACTTTTTTATTATGGAAACCTGGTGAAATCGTTTTTAATTAAAACAAATATATTTGTTATAATGTAATATTTTTATTATATGTTGTGTAGTCTCACAAGTCAGACTTTAGATTAATATCTAAAGTCTGATAGCAGACGAGCTCAAAACGGGCCGTTTCACTTTCTTTCGCTTCATATTTGTTTCAACCAATCATGTTGCTGGAGGCGAGGATCGGTAAGCGCGTAATTGGCCAACACAAACTCGACCAGCACTAGTAAGCTGTAAAAAAGTGTAGACTGGCCACTGTAGAAATACACTTAAAAAATCCCCTTCTGAAAGCTTCATCCACTCGCGCGAATGAGTTTTCTTCGGTAGAATATCTCCGCAACGAAACAGGAAACAAGGCGTAACTCCGCCCCTTGTGGTTTATGGTTTCCGGCCCAGGCTCTGTGACATCTTCCCCCAGAAGTTCTGCTATAACATAGTAGGACTGCTGGATCCGAAGTTCTGCTATAACATAGGACTGCTGGATCAGACATTCTGCTGTAACATAGTAGGACTGCTGGACCAGAAGTTCTGCTATAACATAGTAGGACTGCTGGATCCGAAGTTCTGCTATAACATAGTAGGACTGCTGGACCAGAAGTTCTGCTATAACATAGTAGGACTGCTGGATCCGAAGTTCTGCTATAACATAGTAGGACTGCTGGATCAGAAGTTCTGCTATAACATAGTAGGACTGCTGGATCAGAAGTTCTGCTATAACATAGTAGGACTGCTGGATCCGAAGTTCTGCTATAACATAGTAGGACTGCTGGATCTGATATTATATGTCATGAGATATCAAGTGACAGTCACTTCCTATTGCTAATCACTAGAACAGATGTAAGCCCTTACTGTGGCTGTAAAACTTCCTGTTTCAGTACTGCATTATCGGTTATTTTTGCTGCCTATGGTCTTTCACTGCCGGTTTGTTCATGTTGTTCACTATGTTTTAAAATCATGATGTTCATATTCTATTTCTTTTTTATTATAATATTTTTATTTTTTGTTTAATTCCTCTCATTAAAATGCCAATAAAACTGACTACAAATGCAACGGTGTGGATGTCATGTCATGTCCTGTCACATTTTTATTTTTTAGACACATAATATCTCTTCTATGTTTTGTGCCCGGTAAGAACAGAACCGTTATGTTCCAGTAGGTTCCAGTATGCGTCGTCATTGCTCTGCATGTATTTGTATATGTTATATTAAACCACCAGAGGGGCCGCTGTTGGACCTGCTGTAAAGCGGAACCAGGGCGGGTCTATTTTCAAACAGACACTCGAGCATCCAATCATAAAACGTCGAGTGTGATATTGTCCAATTAAAGTCGAAGACGTTGCTGGAACTACACACCCCTTTACTGACATTCACTGCCCGCCATTACAAGTGTGGCAAAACCTTGTAACGAAAACTATATGGGCTTAAAAATAGATATTATAGCATGTGTTTCACCTACAGTTTTGGCACTTGTTTTATTGCTAGATAAAAATAATATGCATAGCACTACTGCCATCCTAAAAATATACAATTGTCATTAAACAAGCAAGTTAATTTCATTCAATTTTTCTGGAGTTCCAGTCTTTGCTTTAACAACCGATTTACCGTCCTTACTTCATTTACCCGATGAGGTTTCGATCAGTCCAAACGTGTCCCCCCCATTCAACACCGTTGATATTAAGGCACACCCAACATGTCCGCCGTGCAAACCCACATTCTCTTAAAAAGGAATGCGGGGTGGGCGGGGCTGCCGGCGTGTGTCAAACTTTGGGAATGACAGGAGCGCTTGCTGCAGGATCCGTCGAGTAGGGGAAGTGTCGCCCTCGTTGGTCCTGTCGGGATTACTTTGAATTCATTTTCACACCCAGTTTTTTTGGATTGAACGTCTTTATTTTTTCTCCCCCCCCCCCCCGCACACAAATAGCGCGGCTCAACAGATCCCTCAGTCATGTCGGAGGACCTGAGCTCCCAACCCTGGTCCATCAACAAAGACGACTATGAGCTACAGGAGGTTATTGGTACGTGAACCTAGCCGGTAGCTTCCAGTACTTCTCTGAAAGGCGAACGGTGTCTTAATTAGGCACCGCCACCGTTAGGGCGCGGTGATAAAACATCTGCTCTTCTTCTTCTTGTGAGATGTGTAAGATTTTGGTTCATTTTACCATGTTGGCAATCCCGGACAGGCGGTGTTTGTGACGGTGGAAAGGTGCTCGTGAAAGGCAAAGAGACTCCGTCCACACGGGGTGGCACGGGATACTATACCGGTGCTTTCATCATCTTGACTAGTATGGGCTGGGAAATGTGATATTCATTGAACTGGTTGTTTTTAACAATTTTACTTTAAAAATAATTTGTCTCCCCTCCCCTTGACATACCATTTATTGTTGTAAATGTAAAACTTGGACAGTCATAGAAACAAATAGGGGTTCATTTACCGGGTACCTAATTTACGAATCTAATAATAATATGTTCACAAAGTAGATTGCGTGTCTTTGCAAGTAACGCTAAGTTTCAAATGGAGGCAGAAATGCTTCATTGCGCGTATTGTACACTTTGGTGCTCACTTTGAAGCATCACAGGAAACGCCACACACCAGCCTCTTTCTACAGCGCAATGTTGGGCCATCTCCATGTCACTCACATTGTGGATGGATAAATTGCAGCACGATTTAATCCCATTGTGTGGTTTTATTCAGCCCTGCAGTCAGACTACAATATTTGGCATATTGGGGGAAAATGGGGTGATTTAAATTATTCTTGCAAATCCCCCTGCTTTTGACATGAAAAGTAGGCCTATTTGAAGTGTTTGCCCTGTATCTATTGGCAAGCACTAGTTGAAAGATCACAGTTTGCCCGGGGAACACATTTTAACTATTGAAGTAGTTCAAATGTATTGTACTAGGTGAATGCAAAGATTACATGAAGCATAGGAAAATGATTGTCATTTTCTTTAGTGAGGAGTAGTTGCTGCAGAATCCTACACATTTAGCCTACTTACTGGTGGGTTGCTCCTGGTGTACTTAACAAAACGGGTTGGCGCTGTGTGTTTATAGAAGGACCATTCTGCAGGCCTCAACTTCGCCATTCTGTGTATATTTGTACAAGACTTGTATTTAGCTTACCTGTGCTTCACGTTTCCCCTCTTTCTCCGAAAGATTGATCTTTGGGGGCAACCTCACTGGATAGCGCCCTGCTTTTTAGCATGCACACAAGAGATACAGCTCCTCTTGTGTAGAAACTAGTTTAGAGGGAAAGCGAGAGGCAGGACTGGTTTTATTATTTATTTCACAGGCAAAACTGTTGAACTGTTAAATTCCTATTTCATGTCTCTGCATGTAGTTCGTTTAATTCACACAGAGAAATTGTACTCAACCCACATTTTGATTCCATATACAAATTGTACTTTTAACCGTTCCGATACATTTGGAAATTGACAAGTGTCTTTCATGTCATTGAAATCTAGACGGGCTACATTCCACTCTCTGTTAGTGCAGATAAACAGAAGTTTTCTTTGAGTGTCTCTTCAAGCAAGACAACTCCTCCTGCCATTGTCACATTCTCAATGATAATATGTGTTACGGTTTTCTCTCTCTGTCCCTCTTTGTCTCTCTCTGTCTCCTGTGTCTCTCACTCTTGCTCTACCTCTGCGTCTCTGCTCAGCACACCAACACTGTTTCTGTACTCACTGCAATTTAGTCACTGCAATTTCCTGTCATAACTATGGACTGTCTACCGGTCATCTAGGCCTACTTCATGTTTACACTTCCTGTCCAACCTCTTGTGTTTCTCAACTCAATAGAGTCTGCTTAAGGAAATTGCGAGGAGACAAGAGCTTTGAGCTGGAGAACAAATGGCAAGAGCTTCCTATGGACATATTTTAACACAGCCATTGGCTCACTCACTAAACTTTTCTTTGCTCAAGTTACTATTTTCACCTAAGGGTTTCACCTAACACATTGCAGCAGTGTATTATTGGGATACCGGCTGTTGAAATGTATGTAGCTGTATTGATCTCAAGCATTGGTTTAACATGTACATATTTTAATCCTTAATGTTGATGTCTCACTCTTAAGAAAACATATGAGGCTAATGTTTATCAATGTAAGCAGTCACAGACCAAACGGTCAGAAGGATTGAGAATAAAAAACGACTGAATCTCCAGAGGTAGCTGGTCTCTGGTGAAGCCCGGTGCCTCATTGCTACTGTTTCGAACAGAAAATCCTGCGGGGTGGTAGTTGGCATTGGCTAGCTGGTGGTGGTGTTGGCTGGGTGGGGCGGTTAGTAGCGTGGTGGGTGGGTGGATGGGTGGGTTACTGATGCTGTCCTGGATGGGAAGTTTGGATTGTGAGGATGGCCCGGCATTTTTTCCCAGAATGCTCGGCAACTATTGTTTTAGTAACTTCCCCGGGGAACGAGCGTTTGTTGTTAAATGGTTCACGCCCATTCTTTCCTCCCCAGCGGTGATTGGATCACATTGGACAGAGCATACAGTCAGCAGGGATGGTGGGAGGGAACCTAGGCTACAACAGGGACTGATCATGCTTTTTGGCCGAACTGTCTGAACATACTGTAGCTCTGTTTGTTGTTTTGTATCCACCGGCAACTCTTTTTATTCCATTTTAAAACATCTGCACCGTGATCCAATCAAGCCCGTCCAATTATCAGCAGACACCACTGTGAAGCATGGTTAGTACTAGATCTTACAGCTGCCTTTCAAGACCGGCGCCCGCTCCGGCCCCCCCCATGTCCACTGTACTCAGTAATGTGAGGAATTGTGCAAACTGAGAAACCCATTGGCCGAGGGGTGACGTTGCGAGACGCGTGTAACATTTCTCGGCGTGCTTTGCAATAACGCGTGGAATGTCTGCGAGATATGCAGAGGAAATGTAATAAACTTCAGGCTTAGTAGCGTGACGGCATCTGCGAAGTGGCCCATTTTGACCAGATGATGCCCACTTATTGGTTCTCTCTGTGTATGAGTCCGGACCTTGAACTGCTAATTCGTACTCGTATCTTTTTTCTTTTTTTTTGATGAGTCACTGACTCTGAGTCTCTGTGCTGTACCAGGTATGCTTTGGTCATTCCAGTGGCCATTCTGGGTCAGCCAATCGGATTAGAGTTTCTTCATTTTTGCTTTAGTTTCTTTGTCGTGACTTTTTTTGGGAGGGAGGGAGACATGTTTATCCAGCATGTCTGTTAAGTCTGTTTTTTTTCATTAAAAAATAAATACTTTCCCAAGCCTCTAAATTGAATTGCGTAAAATGTGTTTCGAACAGGTAGGCTACTTTTTAATCTCTAAATTAAAGACTGTCAACTTCCCCTTTATTAACTAGGAGTATGCTTTTAGCTACATTAAATGAGTTAAGAGCCATATTCAAAGGTCACTGTTGAATTAAATTCAACCATATTCTTGGTTTTATAAAAATATAAATTACATGGTTTGATACAATGCTGTTAAGTTTAGCTTCGAGGAATATTCATTTGTTTAATAAGTAATAAAACCTAATTAACTTGTCTGCTTGTTTTTCTATCAAGTAGACTAAGTAGTTTAAGTAAGCACTAGGTTTATTAAGTAACCAGAGACAAGTAGGAAAAAGATATACTTTGTAAATGTACCGTAAGTTTGGAGAACTAGCCTGGATGCCAGCACACTGCTAGGATAATGTCTATTCTTAAACACGGCTAAGGCTGGGACCCCACAGTTGACCATCTAGGACTTGGTCCACTCTAAGGAGTAAGCTTAATCCTTGCAATGGCCCATTCTTTCATTGCCAGGTTACACGTCTAAGTCTATCCCTATGGCAATGGAAGCCGCCCATGCCCAGCTTGACCTGTTTAGAGGAAACACAGTGCTTCTGTGCTTACTGAAAACATTGACTCTTTTTATAAAGAGCATGCTTATTTTGTCAATGCTTCCTCCAGAAATTTAGCCAGCAGGGCTAAATGTTCTGGGAAGATTACCGGATTAAAAAAGGACTTGGAGTTGGACCTGGAGTTACTCCATGTGGAGATGAAAATCTATTTAAATATTAATGTTGTGAATTTAGTCAAACAAACTAAAAAATACAAACGAAACAATACACACTAGCTTAAAATTAAAATGTATATCCTCGATTCCCATCATCTCACTGAATAATAGAACCGAGGAACCCTCGAAGCTAATGTAGATACCGGATAACCGTGGTTTCAAACATTACCGTACCCTCGATCGGTTGCTAGTAGTTCCCCTGGCTGTTCTTATGTCGGGAACGAAACATCGGAATAAAAAATGAATAGCGCTCTTGTCTCTTCTGTGGAAGATTGTTCATTCTTTTGACAATTCCCATAACGGCTCTTGGAGTAATTATGGACTAGAAGTAGGGTACCTCAAGCGAACTGAGTGTTATTTAGTGTTGGTCAAAGTGATTTTGAAATGGAAAGACGTAGGCCGAGATGAGACATACATTTCATGGCTAACCACCCTTGTGTCATGTAGACCTGAGGAGCGAATGGGTCTCGATGTTTCCAGCTCTTAAACCCTCAACTGATCGCTGTGTTCAACTGCAACTTTTGGGGGGGGGGCATGATAGTCGAGTGCTTATGGTCCCTGCCGAAAGGTTCTGGGTTCGAACGCCAGTGTTCTCGGTCTACCTGTAGGCAACCTGCTCATTATTATATTAAGGACATGTATTTAAAGAAAACTAAAAACAATTGCTTTGGATATACACGTCTTCTAAATGACTAATTTAGTCAACTTTGATCTATTGATTCATTTTTTTTGGAATATAGGCTCCTTCTCTGAACGTCTGAGATTGAAACTTCTAGATAAAAAAAAAAAGTAAAAGTCTGTTCTTCTGTGTTTTCACTCAACCATCTGGATGTGCTTATTTGACCACCAACACCAATGCTACAACAA
>OOFB01024149.1:6649-16649 GCA_900323305.1 Trachyrincus murrayi
CGCGGGCGCTGTACGCAGGCTTTCTTCTTTAAACAGGCTTTTCACACACTCGTGTGTGTGTGTGTGTGCGTGAGTGTGTTTGTTTGTTTGTGTGTGAGTGTGGAGGCATGTGCGCGTTTGTGTGTGTGTGTGTGTGTGTCTGTGTGTGTGTGTGTGTGTGTGTGTGTGTGTGTGTGTGTGTGTGTGTGTTTGTCTGCTTCGCCGCTGCGCCTAGCAAGGGCCGCTGTCTGTTAGCGTTAGCTTCTCAGTCACTCATGCATTATGAAGGAGGGCTCCTGTGCAAGCGCACGTGTGTTGGATCTCCACTCTGTAGCCCCTTATCCTCCTCCTCCTCATCTGTGTGTGTGTGTGTGTGTGTGTGTATTCCCATTGGCCTCTGAGCTCTTTCTCTCTGCCCCGCTCCTCTGTCTAGTTTTTCTTTTCTTTTGTCTTTGTGTTTTTTTTTCGTTTTTGTTATCTGGGAGTTTTTTGAGTGTTGTGTTTTTTTTTTCTTGTTTTTTTTTCCTCGGCAACAGCTTGCCGCTCCGAGGACCATCGCGCTTGTTTTGTGTCATGCCGGCTATATATTTTTCTCTCTGTCTGTTTTTCTTTTGGTTTCTTCCCTATTTTCCCCCGAGGTGGTTGTCCGCTGCCCTGCGACTCTGGGCCGACTCTGGCTTTAAACAACCGGTCCGTGTCAGTGTGTAGTGTTTTCTGCTCCGTCTGACTGCCCTGCCTGTCTGTCTGTCTGTCTGTTTGTCCACGTCGTTACCCCCCCCCCTCTGTTTCTCAGCAGACATGTTCACACAAGATGCTCCCCGATAATGAGAAATAACGACGCTGATGAAGGCCCCTCTAACATAATCAAACGGTGATCGTTGTCTAAACGAAGGACGAGACCTGAACATATTTAGAACCTATTGGGGGGTTGCTTTGAATATGAAATCAGTAGTATGTCACAACACATGAGGTTATCGTGTACAATTACCCAATTACCCATACCCATTATTTATCATTATTATAACCATCTTCTAATCTCCCCCATCGAGATGGCCCCCAAAAATTCCGACTTATTTCGCCGTTAGCCCCTGAACTTAGCATCGCTACCAGTCACTTGTCCTTTGGTTCGACCAAAGGGGGAAATAGATATCGGACTAATCGCTGCTGCTAAATTATACATCCAAGTGAATGGCCGAGACGGCCGAGTACGCTACTTAAAGCCCGCAGTACGCTGTTTTTTTGCGTCATATTCATAGTCCGGTCTTGGCGTTGGCGTCGCAGGCATCACTGTGTGTACCCTCTGGGTCCTTCAAAGTGTGTTGCTCTGAACTTCTTGAGCGGCTGTTTGGTCGGCGGTTGTGATGAAGATGCTTGATGAATACCTCTCATTCGTCGCTGCCGCTAGGCGTCGTCTATATTCTGTTCTCTGTCTATTTTTTTTAACGAAAGTCAACGAGTTGACTCCTCGCTGTGTTGCGAGCAAATTACACACATGACGCGAATAACTAGGATACATTCAAAGCGCGTTATTGACATACACACATACACACCAAAACCTCATTTTAGTGTTTAAATATTCTGGCAATATTAATCCTATGGCAAAGGGAACTAGGGTGTATTTAAGCGTGACACTAGGGTGTATTTGAGTGTTCATCGCAGACAGCTAGTGCCTCTGGTCAGCCTCTTCTGCGTTTAAAAAAACTCAAATCAAATGGAAAAGCAAGGGGGAGAAAATCACAAGTCGTCTTTGATTAATCAAACATGAGCGTCCAGCCTGCCAAGCGTTCTTCCTCAGCTCGTCTTCCTCATCTTTACATCCACCCCACTTTTCCTCCTCCTCCTCCTCCTCCAGCCTTTTTCTCCTTTCATGCCAATCACCATAGGCCCCCGTCAGTCGACCCCGAAGACGGACAGATGAAAGCCATGCAAATCTGCCCCTGTTTGCAACTCTAGTTTTATTTTATTTATTTATTTTCGTACTCTCTCTACGTCTGTCTGTCCGTCCGTCCGTCCGTCCACGGCGTTGGAAAGGCAGCATATGGGCGAGTCTAAGGTGAACCTGAGGTGAACCTAAGCCTAAGGTTCACATTAACCATGTGAATGTGGGTCCTCTGCAGTTTAGTGATTCAGATCAGGGTGCATGTGCCCCAGCGCTGCTGAGGAGGAGTTATCGGTGAGGATTTATCTCCCTGTAGACTTGGAAAACGTGAACTTTACCTGTCAGCGATTTTCGCCGTTGCGTTTCTTCTGTTTCTTCTGCACACCCACCGATGAAACTGTGTTCGTGCATTTTGCTTCCCGATTCTGCGCCTGATCTTTGCAGACTTTTACCAGACAAATACACTAATTTGATTAGTTAATTCTGACATGTCTCACCGTGGATATTTCACATCCCAACATGCTCTCTGGATATGAAGGATATAAATTTCACCTTGAAAAACAACAAAACAGAACACATTCAAAAAGTTTTGCCTTACTCTGCTTGAAGCCTTCCGACCCATATTGATTAGAAGTGATTATTTGAATATAAAAATATGTGTCATATGTATATTTTTTTTGTCACAGAACAATTGTAACACAATCCCTCTCTCGCTCGAGGGCTCGGTTGACCTTATTCGAGCAGACATACACGCTATAAATTGTTTAAAAAAAGACAAAGTAAAAAATAAAAAAAAGACATTAATTATAAAAAAAACCCAACAAGAAAAAGAGCAAAAAGAAAAAGGAACCACAATTACCCTCAATGCATGAGAAAAATGTGCTTTCTCCATTTATGTCTAACTTGATTTCCTTCTTTTTATTTCACGTTATTAATTTAATTTATTTACACCCACTGAGATTTGAATAATTAATCGACCGATTGGTAATTTACAGGGGAACACGCCACCTTACCTCCGTCAACCACATGGGAGGTCGTGGCGGCGGTGACGGTGGTGGGGGTGGTGGTGGAGGAGGTTAAATGTTAATCAGAGATCAGTGAGCATCGCAGGCATTAGCGCGCTAATTTACCGGGGAGCGATAAATCGCTTTTTTTTCGGACTTTTTCTAATCATCCTTGCGTGATCAAGCCGCTCTCGTTTGCATGACAATGCCACAATTATTGAACAGGTCCAACTAATCAGAAACGGCGGGAGAGGAATTTGTTTCATTGAATTTCCCTTGATTCCCCATTTGCCCCCCCCCACACACACACACACACACACCAACTTAACTGCCACAGATATTTCCTCTCCATGTGAGTACTCAGTTACACACACACACACACACACACACACACACATACAAACTTACATTTTTACATTCACTTTCACTTGCAATTACTATTCCCTGATATATTAATACAGACTCACCGTACAAAAGCTGTCGCACTACACACACTCTATTTACTTTCCTACGGTTTTTTTCAGTCAGGTATCGAGAAAAGGGAGACCAAACATTTCCCATAGCTAACACACGTATTGTCGTATATTTGGATTCCCTTTACATTTTCACTTTTTATGCTCTACTGTGTGTGTGTGTGTGTGTGTGTGTGTGTGTGTGTGTGTGTGTGTGTGTGTGTGTGTGTGTGTGTGTGTGTGTGTGCGTGCACGCTCCAGTAGGGATCCACTGGTGTGCTTCACATAATCATTATCTGTGCCAATCTTGTTCCTGTGGTTTACTCAAGGTCTAGCCCAAGGTCTCTGCGATAAAAGTGCCAGCGTGTCACAACGAACAGAAAAATCAGCCAGTCAGATCTTATTTTTTTGGACTGAAACACCAAGGTTTATAGTCGAGTCTCGAGGTTTTTAATGGCGCAGAAAGGGAGGATTATCAAAGTGCCACACTTCATAATCACGGTTTATCGTCCCTTTACCTGGCCCTGGCCTACACTTTCCTCGTTGATGCCTTTTTCTTTTCTATTGATTTTTTATTTCAATAGTTTTTACTAGTTTAAATATTTTTTGTATAGTTTTTTTTGTCATTGTGATTTCCGATGTGGTCATTGCCTTTGATTTGTTTCGTGCAAATAGTTCTGTTTTGACCTTATTTGCTTTAGCTTTAGTTTTCAATGTTTTAGATATTTTCTTTTTAGATTAGCTTCAAAAGTTTCCACCCCTTTTTCGTTTGAGTCTTAGACTCGAGCGACATCACGTTAACCTCGAGTAGAAAAACAACAACAACCCCAAAGTGTCTCATCGCCTCACGATCGAGACATCGCATCGTCTCACGTTTATTTATCTCCCTTTCTCGGTTTCCCTCGCCCACGTCCCGGCCGCACGCCACAGACTGCTGCGTGCACTGCATCCTGGCCTGCCTCTTCTGCGAGTTCCTGGCCCTGTGCAACATGGCGGCCGCTCAGGCCTCGTGTGGCGTGTGCACGCCCGAGGCCTGCTGCTGCTGCTGTGGCGACGACGTCGGCGACGACTGCAACTCCCCCTGCGACATGGACTGTGGCATCATGGACGTCTGCTGCGAGTCCTCCGACTGCCTGGAGATCTGCATGGAGTGCTGTGGCATCTGCTTCCCCACATAGGAAGTGGGGCAAGGAGGGGAAGGAGGTGGCGGAGGAGGAGGAGGAGGAGGTGGAGGGGGGGGGTTGACTTCCTGTTCCTCTGACCCCCGCCCTCGCACTACTTCCTCGTGTCATGTTTTTTTATTTTTTAGTTAGGGGGGGGATTCCAACCGGAGGTGGATAGTCCGGAGGGAGGAGAGGGCTGTGTGTGGATGTGTGTGTGTCTCTCTGTCTGTGTGTGTGTGTGTGTTTCCGGTCATGTGTTTGTGTGTGTGTGTGTGCCTGTGTGTGTGTTTCCGGACATGTGTGTGTTGCTGTGTGTGTGTGTGTATATCAAGTAATGTTTGGTGTGTGTGTGTGTGTGTGTGTTTCTAGATGTGTGTGTGTGTGTGTGTGTGTGAGATAACTGTCGTTTGTGTTGCTGTGTGTGTGTGTGTGTGTGTGTGTGTATGTGTATCAAGTAATCTTTGTGTGTTGCTGTGTTTGTATAGAGTTGCTGTGTGTGTGTGTGTGTGTGTGTGTGTGTGTGTGTGTGTGTGTGTGTGTGTGTGTGTGTGTGTGTGTGTGTGTGTGTGTGTGTGTGTGTGTGTGTGTGTGTGTGTGTGTGTGTGAGATAAATGTCGTTTGTGTTGCTGTGTGTGTGTGTGTGTGTGTGTGTGTATGTGTATCAAGTAATCTTTGTGTGTTGCTGTGTTTGTATAGAGTTGCTGTGTGTGTGTGTGTGTGTGTGTGTGTCGTTGGAGTAGTAGTCGTAAGTGTGTGTGTGTGTGTGTGTGTCTTCACAGTCTGCCTCCTACTCTCTTCCCTACAGTGGAACAGTGGCAAAATGTTTTTCATACGTCTGTGTCATGTAACATTGTGGAAGCTGTTCGTCTTTTAGCGGGTATTCAAACCGATGCTTCAGATGTATTACACATTTTTTTTTAAATGCTATTTACATAATGCTTTTTGAATCATTATCAGAGGTGATTATTTGATTATTATTTACAGTCGGCGTATTGTATCTCTACAATGCCTTTTCTCTTTAGATGTCCAATAACTTAACTACTGTAGCTCGTTAGAACTCGTACGTGTGTACAGCTTTATAGAACTGGATAAGTGTGAAACATGAAAGAAAAAAAAGAATCACAACTCAATGGTTTTTTATTTTTAATATGAAAAACATGCATCATAAGTGTCCACATGTGTGCTTGTAGATCAAAACTTATTTTTTTATATATTTGATAGGTTCTTAAAATTCCATTTCTTATTTTTATGACTGACCAAAAACTGCACAGAACTGTCTGCATATACATTTTGGAAGTATTAGAAATGCCAAATGATGCATCCTACCAAAGACTCTTCATCTCTATCTTCATTATTTTGTAATGTTGAATTGGAATTGGAGTCTTGTCTTTACTGGATTTTAGTATTCGATAGTATTGGATTTACTGGAACTATAGTATATAAAGTACATTCCATCACTTGTACCGCATCTGACTAGTTCACTAAAGAGTTTTAGACGTTTTGGCGATAGCGTGTAATTGGCAATTCCCTATTTTCAACCTTTTAAATGACAAGGGTTTGTTGCATGGTGTTACCCTACGATGGTGTTGTTAATACGTGACATTTTATAAACTGCACTCGCTACGGAATTGAAAAACAAAAATACCGCTTGTTGACTTACAATACAAATCACAGAACTGTCAGGGCCGGGAAAAAAACCGGCGTTAAGCTAATTCAGTGTAAAAGTGACACGTACAACCAAGGCGTCTCCATCGCCTTGCGTCTCGGGAAGAATGCTTTTGATGTCGTTTAAGTGATGCTACGTAATTCTGGCCCCTCATTAGCCACAGCTTGAACGGCAACGAGAAAATAAAACGAAAGACACCACAAAATGTGTCCCTTCTTTATAAGCCATCAAAGATAATATGCTGCCAAGTCTGTTGTTGTTGTATTGTGCAGAGGCGTCTCTGCGATAGATAACACGTAAGAAGAATTCATCATCGTTTTTAGATAATGTGAAGGATTCGTCTGTCACCGTGGAATAGTAGATATACACGTAACTCGTTCACTTCCGATACTGTATTGTTTTACTGTGTTCTATAGATCCTGTCCGCTGTACTTGATCCAATCGGCTCTCTCGTACCTCTCTCTCGTGATTGGTCCGTCGTCGTCTAGCGTCCTGCAACTGTAATCCAATTGGTTGTTGCTGCTGTCGTTATCTCCGCATCCTTATGTCAGAAAATAAAGCAAGACTGATAAAAAAAACTGTCTTATTGATAAAAAAGAGTCTTATTGGTAATTATTTACTATTTAGTCATTTAGCAGAATGCTTTTATCCAAAGCGATTTACAGTGAATTCTGATACATGTGTTTAAGGAACAGTGTCTCGCTCCATTCTGACACCAGAATCAATATTCCCCCTTTAGCAGCCAGGCGTTCACTTGATTAGCGGTGGCGTCCACGTATAGCGGCCGTGGCATAGCGTAGCCGTGCTAACATGTGGGAACACGGCCACCGACGGTGCTGGGTTCACACGGAAGCAAAGATCCCCCACCGACTCCCAACAGCGGCCTGACCTTCAGCAGACACCACCGCACCACCCACCCACCGCCTCTCCCCCCCGTTAACACCCTCAATTAACCTCCGCTGAGGACCCCCTGCTGGCAGCACGGAGAAGACCAGACCCCACCCCTCCCCCCACCTTCCAACCTCCTCCTCCTCATTTTCTGCCTGGGTAAATCCCTGGTCCCGAGAAAAATTAACATCAGACTTTTGCAAATGCGTTGAATTTTTTTTCCCTAATATATATTTATATATATATATATATATATAAATATATAAATGAATACAAAATCTGGCCCTCCTGAAACTCTCTAATCACATAGCAGTTGTACTTTCCAGCGGAGGAGCTGGGGCGTTGGGGGTCCAGGTAAAAGTGTGCAATGACCTTTTCAGAAAGTCGTCCACCTTCCCCCACTCAGCTAATCAATCCCCCTCTGTTAGCCGCGCCGCGCGCTAATGTCACAATTAGAAAGACCGGCCATTGTTCCCGCTTACCGTTGAGTGAGGCGTATTCAGCCCACACTTTCATTTTTCTTCTCAAGGTCGCTTGTGCCGCTAGAAGAAGAAAAAAAGGAGTAATTAGGGTGCGATAAGTGTGGCCAACTTTGATCCATCGATCAATTCGCTCATCCATCCGGCCACTTATCTGTCCGTTCGTCCAACTCTGTGGCTCATCCGTCCGTCTTACCTGTCTTTCACCCATCCGTCGATTAAATCAATCCGACCCTCTCATCATCTGTCCGATTCATTCTCCTCATCCATCCATTATACATCCACCCAATCATCAACTCGTCTATCCGTCCACTGCTCCTTGCCATGCTCAATAACACGTTTAAATAATACATGCATATGGATAAATAAATGACAAATGTAGTTGTTTCATTTGTTTCTTTTGTAGGTGAGCAGAGAGATTGGGTCTTAATGGACATTTTTGGTCTCCTTCTGTTTGTCCAATCAAGGCCCACCTGAAAGGCCCGTATTGATCAAATGAAAACCATAAGGCATCCATGATGACATCTAATATGGGTCATTGGTCAGGACAAGAGGGGAACACGTTCATTGCGTGACCTGTTTGTTTTGGGCTTTGGACGGAGTGTGCACGCTTCTGTAGGCCATGTACACGCTTGCTTTTGTCCGGCCCTCGATCCCGAACCGAATAATTAATTATCGGCCGTATTGGTCACATGTTTTAATAAGGCAGGGACCGATAATGCACTGATAATATATTCATTGCAGTATTATTATGATACACCTGTAATTATTCAACTTTCTTCCCTGCATATTGCTCCAGTCACGAGCTCTCAAACCAGTAAGACGGAGAGAAATAAAACACATATGTACATAACGCAGCCCCAATTATGTCCCTCTACTCTCACCATACGTTGAGTCAAAGTTCAGAGACGGTTTTGACCTCTCTGCTTAGAGGACTTAGATGAGAGCATCCTTCAGAGGGGCCAGAGTTGGGGGGAGGGGAAAGGTCCGAGTAGTGTCACTTTCAATGAATGTCTTCAGGTAGTGGCCCCATTAGCCCCTGTAGCATGTGGAAATAAGGCCGTTACCTGAGGAGCTAATTTACTTTGACAAGACACTGCAGAAGGCCTTCCTGTTTGTTTGTCCAGCTTCCTTCTCTCTCTCTCTCTCTCTCTCTCTCTCTGATTGAGTTGATGAGTTGTCTCGGTCCCTCGAAACAGAGTGATGATGATGATGGTGACGAAGAGGGACGAAGCCCCCCCCCTCGCCGTGTCGCCATGGCGATATGACGACGGCACACGGCAGCAGTCGGTGACGTCGCGAGTTGACTCTGGGTTCAAAACGTCTCAAGAATGACGTGTAGCTAAAGTGTACTTTGTAAGTCACGCCGGATGAAAGTGTGAGTAGGTTGTAAAATGTGTACATTTTACAGGGTTCACAACCTCCCCCCCCCCCCCCCCCCCCCCCCCCCAAAAAAAAAAAAAAAAAAAAAAAATTTTTTTTAAAAAAAAAAATATATTATTTAAAAAAAAAAATATATACATATAAAAAAAAAAAAAATAACAATAATAATTATAATAATAATAATTATACAAATACAAATAATACAAAATAAATAAATTTATTATAATAATAATGATAAAAATACAAATAATAAAAAAAACAATATATTAATACATTAATAATAATGATAATAATAATAATAATAAATACATTAATAATAATAATAATAATAATAAATTCACACACACGTTATACACATGACACAAATAAACCTCTGCGCCTCTAAACAACCCGTCATCTTCCTCACTCTCCTGTCCCGTCCATCTCCAGCCGACCGCGCCCGGAGGCAAATTGAGGAGGACGTGAGCACCGGCCGCTGCCTGTTTATCTGCTTGTCCTCGCACCGTGAGCTCTAAATGAGATGTCACCATTGTTACATGTCATCGTACCGATGCGGGTTTGTTTGTTCTTACCATCGCGTAAATGAACCGGGTGTGGGGTGTGGGTGTAGGGCGCCTCGTCTGGTTGACTGGATGTCATCAGTGATTGGCAGGTTGTTTAGCACGCGTGGCTGTTGCAATTATTGTACATCTATAACGGCGCATTTTTACAACCCGGGCGCGACGCTAATGTGTCTGTCTCTGTTTAGCATATCCAATTTTGGTAATATCGTGATATTCGTGTCATGTTTAACGTGCGACGCCCTACACACTTCTATCACACTTCATTACAGCCTATAATTTCCCATCCACAACGCGGTCGTCACTTGACGTGCTGCCATGATGTCGGCGGAGGCACGAGCGCCAACGTAGCCCGCCGAGTGCATTAGCATTAGCGTTAGCATCTACGCGGAATCTTCTTCGATTATCTTTCGGCTCTCGCACCAAATTCTGAGTGGACCGAGGGATCTTTCAAGGCCACAATTGGGTGTTTGTATCGGTTCCTGTATGTGTGTTTATGGGTCCCGCCCCTACCCCTAATCACACACACACACACACACACAGACAC
>OOFB01024160.1:0-10624 GCA_900323305.1 Trachyrincus murrayi
TCTGGTTCTGGCAGAACCAGTTCTTTCTGGAATGTTTGGGACCTTTTAGCCTATTAGCATTAGCCAGACAGTATTGTGTGACTTGAGTGATGCTTGTTGCATTGGCTTACCTGCATGTGTGGGTGTAGGTATTCCTTTTATTATGATAATAGGCTAAGCCAGGTAGTATTGTGTGACTTAAGTGTACAATGTAAATAGGATTCAGATGCTTGTTGCATCGGGACACCTGGAAGGGGGTGGTGCATGCATTCCTTTTAGTATGATAATAGGCTAAGCCAGACAGAATGCACACTTGTTCCACTAACCTATCTATTCCTTCAGGTAATCTATTACAATATAATAAGCATATGTATTATTTATACATATCTATATATTTATTTATTACTTTTTCCATTTCAGATGCCACCGGCAAAGAGACATCCTCGATTCAGTGTGCGGGATGTGATTGCTGCCATCCAAAAAGAAGAAAACGATTTTGAGTTGGAATCAGAGGACAGTGACACTGCTAGTGAAGAAGAGGCAGATGAAGATGCAGTGGACAAAGAAAACCAACAACCCACTGACCGCCCAGTCAGTGATTATGTGGACATCGAGCCCCAACCAAACAAACACACCAAGCCCCGTGACAGGTATGAGACGAGACTTCAAATTTCCTTTTGTAAATACGTTTTTATCCTGTTGTTTTTTATTATTATTATTTTTAATAAATGACTATTCATAAAAAATATGACTGATGTGTGATTATTATTCATGCTATATACTGATATGGGGCTAAGCAATCAATCCTGCAAATTAACCCTTAGTTGTTCAATATATCTATTCAGACAATGTGAGTAGAAATACAGAAATTCTGCTCCCACCTTGGCCCAACGGTGCAATATTACAACATTTCCCTAAAAACTTAAACGTAAAAAAAGGTAAAAAATGTGAAAACTCTTTCATTTATGCACCAGAGGCCTCCTACAAAAACATCTGAAAGGTCAAAAAATAAATTGCTAATGTTTTTCTATTTTTGGGCTTTACAGGGTTAATAATAATAATAATAATAATAATAATAATACTACTACATTGGATTTCGCGCTTTTCTTAGCACCCAAAGACGCTTTACATAGAACAAAGAAACAAATAAGGAAGGGGAAAAAAAAGGAGGGTGATGGGATGAAGTGGTAAACAAGATGGGACTGGTGGGTTTTAAGGGTCTTCTTGAAGCTGGGCAGGGTTTTGGCTTGGTGGGTTTTAAGGGTCTTCTTGAAGCTGGACACGGTGTTGGCTTGTCTTGTCAGCTCCCTTTGACTCCCTTCCAACCTCCTGCTCTTGTTTTCTATCTGCTCCTCCTTCTCCGTAGTGCTCCTGAAGGAGATTCGCTCGTCTCCCTGCGCGCCATCCAGGGGCGGGGCTCAGGGGCGGGGCTCAGTCGCTAGACCGCGCTGCAGACAGTGACACCTAAATACGATGACTTAGGAGACAGCATGTTGCTCTGCTACAATCAAACTTAGAATATAATAACATTTATGTTCCAGGTGGGAGACAGGTGGCATGCAATTATGTTTATTTAGAATGTCTACTTTATTCATCAATTCTTATGTGATTAAGAGAGAACAGTTGTGGGGAAAAATACATCAGAAATGCATGATTTATAGTTTAATCCTGGACTGCTGCAAATATTAGCTTTTTGTTCCTCGGGGTCCTTCTGTTTACTCTGATGTGCGTTTGCGCACGCACACACACATAAATAAATAAATATATACTATACTAAGAGACACACAAGCATACACCAGCCCTTTATCACACATGCAGATGCCCACACACACAATCACATTCACACACACACATGCACACACATTGGGTGCCCTCCCTGTCCTTGTCACAGAGCTGTCAGGCGTGACATTGCTTAACCCCTGTCTGCTTGCATACTCTGCTCTTTTCCCTCATCAGCATGATCAATAGAGCTACATAATGGCTTGCTGCATTAGACCAAGGGATGAACGTGTGTGTGTGTGTGTGTATGTCTATCAGACAGTTTATGTGTTTAGGAGGGTAGCTAAGAGATAAGAAAGCACTGGAATGCATGATTAGATTAAGCCACACTCTGAGATGTAACACACACACTTGCACATATACACACACACACACACACACACACACACACACACAGACACACACACACACACACACGCCCACACACATGCACATAAAGACACACGTACACACCCACACACATGACCATAAAGACATTGGTCTTTGTACACACACGTGCACAAACACACACATTCACACTTTCAATCCATATCCATTCTTTGTTGTAAGATCCCATCCAGCAGATGAGATGTGGCGGTTATACAGGTGATGGCCCCATGTCATGTTCCTGCTGAGTGAGACAGAGAGAGAGAGAGAGAGAGAGAGAGAGAGAGGGGGAGAGAGATAGTGAGGAGAGAGAGAAAGACAGAGAGAGAGGAGAGAGATTGAGAAAGAGAGAAGAGGGAGAGAGGAGAGAGAGAAAGACAGAGAGAGAGAGAGGGGAGAGAGATTGAGAGAGAGAGGAGAGAGAGAGAGAGAGAGAGAGAGAGAGGGGAGAGAGATTGAGAAAGAGAGGAGAGAGAGACAGAGAGGGGAGAGCGAAGGGATGACAAAGTATAGATGAAGAAAGAGGGGTGCACAATGACAAAGAGCTGAAGACATCCCTCTAGACCCTAGAACGTGTGAAACAGCAGAGAGAAAATGTCAGGGTTGGGAATTAGCAACAGAAGGTGGCGTGTGTCTGTGCGTGCCTCTTTGTGTGTGTGTGTATGTGTGTGTGAATGTCAGAGGGGTGACACGTTCCTCCGTAATGCTGCAGAAAAATCTCACGTGAAAGATGTCGGCGAGACGACGCGCATCTGCTGCTCCATGCGTCTGCCAGGGGACATTACCCTGGTAGGGAGCACTGTCGCCATAATATGCCTCTTAAAAGCTCTCTGTGAGCCTGTTAGCATGGCCCCCCCCCCTGTTGCTGGAAGCTCTGCAATAAGCATTTATACGGCTGATGTACTGTCCCTGTTGGCTGGTAATAAAATAATGGTTGTTGATGTTTTGTGTGTTTGTTGTGTCGTGTAAGACGTGTGTGAGAAATCAGGACTTGGTTCGGCCTGATGGTAACTTTGTTCCTGTGGCCAGAAGCTCTAGCATGTTTCTAATCAGTACTGTGCTCAAACATTCCTCATCCTTAAACATACATACTTGGAAAAACATGGGAGTGCACTGTCTCTAGCTGTAGCCCTACAGGAAGCGATACAAATAGTCATTGGGAGGTAATCAGAAAATGAAAAAACACCTCAAATGAATTTTTATATGAAAGAGGACTTATAAGACTGTCAATTTGGGGGCTCTAGCCCTACAGGAAGTGACTCACAAAGCATCATTAAATGCTCTATCTCGTGATGTCTCGTGATGCCTGCTTCCGAGATTTTGAGCTGAAAGTTACGAGCGAAATGCACATTAACTTTAACTCGTAAGGGCCGTGGCCTGGGCCCCTTTTTGACATTTTGACCCCAAACTTGAAAAACCTGTCCACATGCCAGCTGTGTTTTCATGCCTAAAAGTACGAGTCTCTATCTCCATCCCACCAGAAATGGTGAACTTGAAACCATTTTAGGCCCTAACCCTATCTCTGTATTGCAGGTCATGCCCCCTTCCCATGGGTCCCAGGAACGACATATCCAAGATTTGAATTCTAGCTCTTGCAGAAGTGTTGTCCGGGAGACCGATCAGAATGTGGTGTAAAAGGCAGTTTTGGAAATAGAAAAGTCCTACCGCCCTGAGACTTGACAACCTTGTTCCAGGGCCCGACTGGAACCCCCACACTGAACCTTGGCCCTCTCGGACCCCGGGGGGGCGATCCGCAGACCCCGTCATTTTGCATTAATGGTAATAAGCAGCATTATGAAGGCGCTGACCATGCCCCCCTTTGCACGAGATATTTACGAGATATTTGCACCAAGCAATCCAAAGGTGCCCCCTGGTTGATAGGTCTAAAGCCCAAGTTCCTATCTCTTTCCTACGAATTTAGATACATTTATTAGCAACGGCTTTTATTTCCAATGTGTTTCAATGGAGCATTTGATGATGCTTTGTGAGTCACTTCCTGTAGGGCTACAGCCAAGAAATTGATAATCTTACAAGTTTTTAGATAAAGAGACCCCAGGTCTCCCAAGTGTCCTAGACCCCTAGGTCACCTGCTAATTTGCAGCACTTCCTGTAGGGCTACAACCCCCATGTTGATAATTTTAGTAGTCTTTTGAAAATCTTTTTCGTCTGCCTTTTACTTTATTGATTGCATTCAAACTTCAAAACACTTCAAACACAGCGGTATTAATTTGTCATGATTATCTTGTTAAACAAAATGTATATATAAAATGAACCTTTGGAATGGACTTTTTGGCAAAGTAAAGGCAAACATAACTTCCGGGTTGCCCCACAAAAACACGTCGGCTTACCATAGCTACTGCAGCAACACCTAGCACCTAGCACCTAGTCTGTCTGAAATCCAAAGCAGAAGAAGAAATACATCATCCCTGGGGCACTCTAAAGTCGACATTTTTATTGAAAGAACATCATCAAACAGTTACATAAAATAACATAACAGCTCAGATAACTACACAACGCAAAGACAATGATTCAAACAACATGCAAGCTACATGGTTTCAGCCATAGCAGCGTCCATAGCAACGATAGAAAACGTAATAGCTAACTGTGGAGTGAAAGGGGCGTGGCTTGGCATCGGGCTGCAAACAAGGGGGGCGGGGCGGCTGATTCCCTGGGATTGGCGCAGCTGTGGGTGCTGAGCATAATGATGTTGCTTATATATTGATATGTGTTTGCTCTCCCCCACAGTGGCACTGGATTCAAGAATTCGCACGGAGTAGCTGAGAGACAGACCGCGGACAGTATACAATGATTGATTGATCCGATTGTATTAATAGCAGCATTGTTTTACCTGTGACGGGAGGAATACGTTTGGCGTCACGTTAAAAGAACAATTTAAATAAAAACCCTGTGAACCAATCAGCCTTCTGTCTGATCCCTTGAAAATATTGTAACCCTGGGCGTGAGCATCCACATGCTTACACTAACAAACTAAACATCATATACATTCACTGAACGAAGATTATGAAAATAAAATGTTATCAAAATGCATTTTAATGCAGAAACTATCTTAAAATATAGCAATTTCCACTGAGAATAAAAGGAATGTCAGCCATTTTGTTTGTTTTCGCAGACAGCAACTTGACAGTCACATGACATGGAGTGTTTTCCGACTCTAGTCGTATAAACCCGAAGCAGGACCCGAACATACATTCAAATATAATGGCGACCCTAAACATCAGTAGGTGAAGCCATGGGGCGCCTCTTGTGTCTTGAGCATGACGCCGGGGAATCTGACCAAGCATCAATATATGACCTACATTTCTCTTGGGGGGTAGCTTCAGTGTAGTCAAGCTTCATTTAATGTAGAGTAATTGGTAGCTTAGCTCACTACACTTTCCAAGTAGCTTGCCCAACACTGCATAAAAATACAATAACAAGGTTACTCCAGAGGGCGAATGATTCATCACTGCTGCATGTTTACGCTGGTACTGAACCACTGAGTCCACCAAGCTCAATGTTCCGTCTGTCCATGTAACATCAGCTCGGAGTGAGTGTTTATGATAAATTATACAACAGTTAGTTCCGACCAAGTAATTTGATTGGACAAGAGGCATTCCATGAGTGCTGATATAGAGTATAACAGCACTGGGACTTTTAACTATACATTTTACAGGTGTTCTAATACCCGTTAATTACATTAACGATCATTATCTATCTTATATTGTAACAAACTTCGCACCGCAAAGATGAACATATTTCCACAAAAAACATTTGAGTTAAATTTTGAATGGTCGTCAGGAGAGGATGCTAGTGTGCAAGCTAGTGTGCAGGAAAATGTTTATGTGTAGCTTGGTAACAGTCCAGTCCGAGTCCAGTTGCGGAACTATTTGTGTTGGCGGAGCCAAATAAATGATTAAATAAACAAACAAACCCTAATCTGCATAATCTCCGGCACTTGGCCTATGGCCTAGTACCTATGACCTATGTTCAGTATAACAGCACACTTCTCGTGTGATATTGCTTAATAGCAGGTGTTAACTTTGTGAACGGAAATGCCTTCAAGTGCGGTAATTGTGCTGTTGATTGTCACTTATAAATATACAATTGTGCTTCGAGAAGTACGCGCAATTGGTTTTATGAAGATTACAATCTTTTGGGGGTACGCAAGTACTGTCTGTGTGTACGTCACTTTGGTGCAAAAAAAGAGTTTGATTTTAAAAAAGCAATTGATAGCCTGGTACTAATTATCCCACACAGATTGAACAGAGAACAGATTCAACTGCGTTCAGATTAAACTGTCCATGCACTGAATCAACCCATTTCTCTCATTAGCCATAGCTTCAAAGCATCCTGAGACTGGCAATGCTGGAAAAGACTGCATGTGAAGTATTATGGCCTTCTATTCCCCGCAAGTGACAATATAATGGTCCTTGTGTTGTCCTTTTCAAGAAATGCTGTGAGAATTTAAGTACATTTAAAGTATGAAAGGTCAGGTAGGGAGTAACAGGGAAGATGGGGAGGGGGAAAGATGAGAGGAGAGGAGAATACAGATACAAAAAACACTGATTCCCAATATGGGTTCAGACACACACAGACACACACACACACACACACACACACACACACACACACACGTCAAATGAAGACATTGTTGTATTACAGAGAATAAATTGATTTGAAGAGAAGAATGTACACATGACAAAGTTATGACAAGATTGTTTGAAATGAGTATTTAACATTGACTCTTGACTATATGAGTATGATTGGCATTGGTTGAGCTCGGGGGCTGAACTGTGACAGCAAGATATGAGAAGAAAGGCACACAAGGCATGGCGAGATTTTGTCAGCTCCTCTGAAAGAGGAAAGAGGCACATATGCACACACACACACACACACGCGCGCGTGCACGCACACACACGCATGCACATATAAACTCCATTGAGCTCAGCTCTATGGAGAGATTTAAAACGTCTCACTCAGGCCTAGTTTTAAACATTTGGATCACTGAAAACTGACCTTTTGCAAAACTCCT
Source organism: Trachyrincus murrayi (assembly GCA_900323305.1). Taxonomy (NCBI): domain Eukaryota; kingdom Metazoa; phylum Chordata; class Actinopteri; order Gadiformes; family Macrouridae; genus Trachyrincus; species Trachyrincus murrayi. The sequence goes on from OOFB01024160.1 coordinate 7,157, forward strand.
TCCAGGGTGAAGATGTTCAGTTTTCAGTGTTGACATTTAGATGGGAAAACTGAGTTTTGGGGTTCTTGTAACGTCAGAGTGTGCGTCGTTATCTCCTTTGTTTACATGAGGCGATTTTGTGCAATGGCAGACATAGTCAAAATAGTGCTGGTTTTAACCTTGCTAACAGGACTTTTTACATGTTTACACATAAATGTACAGTTACTCTCCCACTATATTGAGGAACAGAGGCGTCAGAATGCGCTACAGCTTTTGCTAACTTTATATTCGAGTGTGATGGAATAACTTCACTTCACTATCAGTCCATATGATTGCCCCCTTCCTCGATGCGCCATTGTTGTTAGCCTACCAGAACTTGTAATAACTTATTTTTCAGGCTCCTGATTGGCCAACATGGCTTTACGGTTAGGGTTATATCACCGCCTGTTGGTTTGGCATGCTCTTGGCAGCGTGTTTTTGCGTTTTCATGTGGACAGAGATTTTTTTAAAACACTGCTTGTGTAGACGGGATTTTTTTATAGAACGAAGGAGGAAACCCCCCGTGTATGTGTGGACTAGGCCGTGTGGACTAGGCCTCATTTAAAGAAACATTCCACAGATTTTCTATATTTTAATGGTCTCCAAGTTGCCTAACAAAAGTCTACAAGTGAAAAAAACAGCTTTGAAATGCATTCTGTGGTTCAAAATATGGCTATTTTGATGACCACCGGCTATTTCCGGTTTTTCAAAAAACTCCAAGCGCTTTCTCCATTTTTTTTTCAAATGAGGACTGTAACTTTAGTAAAGTCTTACCGAGTGGAAAGAATGACTTTCTTTTTCTTTTCTTTTCTCAGGAGGCTTTCTTTATGATATGTGCAGTGATATGGCAGGCAACTAACTACGGCAAATACAATTGTGTAGATACAAAGCTTGTCGTTTTTTATTCATTACTTTATTATGCTCAGTATTGCCATTACTAAACAACCATTTTCAGAGTTTACTCATGTAGTGTTAGCGAAACCGAACCACAGCAGGCTGACGAACATTACGGTCTGGCATTTATACCATGAAGACGAAGCTACAGAAGACGGTACAGAGCAGTCCATGATATGATACAAACCCACCGGCTGATGTGGAAGCGGGACCTGGTACAATCTCCGTCATCAACTGTTACAGACCATGGATATATTATAGGACAGGACAGGATTGAACTGAACAAGGTCAGCAAATGTGTCTAAGGCTTTATTATTGAAATGCAAATACGGGCATGCATATAAAGCAGCCGCTTTAGCAACTCGATATCCTGTATGACGGCATGATGTTATCCACATAGTCCACAGGTCGAGAAATATAAAATACGAAACTCTAAACAAAAGTAGCCGAGCTTGTATCTGCCTCTCGGAATGATCTCTAGTCCGGATGTAAACAAGTTCCCGTAATGTCCGGCTCGACTCACGCTTGCTGCGCAATGCACCATAGATGTTGTAGTAAATTGACAATATGATACAACTCGTCTGTAGTTTATTCTGAGCATTTTTTTTGGTTTGTGGGTACATTTGGACAGCTTGGGACACTATGATCACACTGCGATGACACTATGAGTTAATAAAAACGTGGCTGTGCCGGTGAAACGTTACTTTAACACATCTTGCACAACCTCTTCAAGAACATTCCTATCTGTTTGCACACACACTAACAATCCTTGATATGTTTTACGCCAGATTATGTAAAATACAACTATAAATAAAGGTAGCAACACCATTTTAGTTTGACCTAAAATAATACATTTATAATGCATTGTTTTCTCTCACTCTGTCTGTTTTTAGTTTGCTTTAAAAGTAAGATGTTGCATTTTAATAAAAGCATAGTACATTTTTAAATAGGTAGAGAGCAAATGAGAAAGTTGTGAGAGGAATATGGTGTAGAGACAGAGTGAAGGAACGGCGGACAGTGTTTGGCATCCCAAGGGATTTCAGGCCATCCTGTATTCATTCTAATTAGCTTCTAACAAAATGAACTTCCTCCCCCATAATTTAGCTGAAAGCCACACAGCCACAAACATACACAAATCAGACACACACACAAACTTGAGCATGCAACAGCCACCACAAGACTGTTTATAATAGTGCTTTACAATAGCAAACAGAATTATTATTAATCATAAACATAGGAAAATTACATATTTATGGACTGCTCCATTATGAGTGTGTGTGTACGTGTGTGTGTGTGAGAGAGAGAGAGAGAGAGAGACAGAGAGAGAGAGAGAGAGAGAGAGAGAATATCAGTAACTTTGCTGAGTGGATAGAAATTCAAAGAGCAGCTGACAGACAGGAGCAACAGAAAACAACAGTTAGATCAATAGCCATCCACAGATGTCTTCCTTCTTCTCCTGCAATCTTGCATACCTCTGGTGACAACACAAAAAAACCTTTCTATTCCTGAAACTCACAAATTAGGTATGCTCTTTGGTACTTTATGGGGCTGTAGCATGTACGGTGCTACGAGAGGGTTCTTCTGAGGGGTTGTGATCAACAGTCTTTTATTTGGCGTCATACATGGGTTCGGTACCGGGTACCGCAAACTGCAACGCATATGACTGTCTGCCGTGATCAGTAACGCTTAACATATAACAGGACGTGCTGTCTCACTGTCCGCTTCATAAACTTTTAAATACGCCGTCGGGACGTGTAGTTCCGTCCGATGCGACCCTGGACCCAGTCTCACTGTGGGGGAGAGCAAAGACACATGAGTACACACACACACTGACTCATTATGCTCACCACCCACAGCTGCGTCCCTCGTTTGCATCCCGACACCAAGCCACGCCCCCTTCACGTCACACGAGTGTTTAACCTCATATTTCATCCGAACATTTCTGAAATAACAAAGGAATGTATCTTGAATATGGCAAATTGGCCCTCCATAACATCAAACACAATGTCTTATTATTGTTTAAATACACAGTTGAGAATAATTACTTTGAGTGTCAACGTAATTATTCTTGAAGAAAAATGGTTTGAGTTTGTCTTTTGTTGTCTGTTTGTTATATTAAAGGTTAAAATTGATATCAAACTGTGTGTGTGTGTGTGTGTGTGTGTGTGTGTGTGTGCGTGTCTACTTAATAGTGGGCCTACAGGAGAAAGGAAGCATGCAAACAATAATGGCATTGGCAAACATTAATAAATATATGCTAATGTCGCAGCCATAACATCCATGTAATTGCACTGCAACACCCACATTCATTACCCACAATCCTCTGCTCACACGGATGCACACCCAGGGCTCCAGACACACCCCCCAGTCTGCCCCCAGACTGCTGCCACCAGCCCTAACACTGTTATCTTAGCAGATGCTCCCCTGACACACACACACACACACACATACACACACACACACACACACACACAGATTGAATCCAGCTACCGCCAGGTGGCAGATGGCTGTATCTTGGGGGATGACATTAATGAATGTTGAGTGACTGGTGTGATC
>OOFB01024164.1:0-12795 GCA_900323305.1 Trachyrincus murrayi
GTCTGTGTTGATCACAACAGATTGAAACTTGGCATGCTGTGTTACTCTTTCTCTGCCCAACAATGGAGCATAAGCATATGTATGGTGGGAAGGCCACGCGGCCACAATGGCGCATTGTTTGTTATGTGTACACGGTGATTGGAGAAATGAATACTGCATGGCATCGACTTAATTGGATTTCTTATCGCGCCGTCGCTCGCACAATGCAACAGATGAATGACACAGCCGTCGGACTCACGACTCCGGATTCATCCTTCATCCGATTCAAGTGTTCGGACAAAGTTGTAACAAAACAGTTCCCAGTGACACCGTTGTGAAAGATGCAATTCCGGTTAACATTTTCATCATGTAAAATTTTTTACATGATGAAAAAAAGTTTCTCAAACTTTTATGTCAACCAGACTGGTTTAATGCTATACTGTATTATTATTATTTTTTTTATGTCAAGATTTGTTTCCATTTGTTTCCATTTGAAAGTACTCCAAATTAACTGTTTACAACTTTACTGTTTGTATTCTTGCCAGGATAAGTCGTATGTTTAGCATTCTGCCAATGCTATCAGGTGTAACATGAAGAACATAATGTTGTCTTCTATCAAGTAAAAATACCAGAACTTTGCTTCCTCAGGAATATTACAGCTTGAGAAATGCAAATATTTGGTCACCTTTTCCTTGGTTCCTTTCTCAGACAAAGCAAGCTAATTTCAGTTAACTTATTAGTTCACTTTAGTCTCTGGTAACTTGATGGTGATGGCCATTTATTCACCATTATTAATGGCATTTGATGAACTAAAGGATTAATCAAACACTCTTCAATGCCCAAAACATGCAAGTTAACACTCCTGCCCTGCCCATAACCAAGGCAAGGGCAGTACATCTGGAGTTGGTTCCCGGGCGCTAGCCTGTGGCAGCCCATTGCTCCTAGCTCCTAGCTAGGATGGGTTAAATGCAGAGGATGAATTTCCCCGTGGGATTAATAAAGTATATCAAATATCAGTGTAAATGACATGCAATTCACGGCCTACATGACATAGATAAGTTGTTAAAGGGTGAAATGCCAAGCATGTGATTTAAAGAAATATCAAACTTCTTGCCAAGATATTTGAGGCACTCTTTCTTAACGTAACAATCACATGGCAAATATGGTTGCTTGTCTATCTGTTTGATATTTAACATGGCAAGATGGCAACATCTAAGAGTGCCTTTTGGTTTCTGCTTCTCTGTCATTGTTGTCCATTCAGCGCAATTAAGATGAAAGAAAGGTTAACTAAGAAATATTCCTGCTGGTATGCCCTCTCTTCTACAACAAAGCACCCATTTTTATTCCACAATTCTCAACTATTGTTTTTACCTGGCCCTCTCCTTTCCATTTCAAGTGTCTTCATTAGTGTAGTCACTTGTGCACGCACCCTTACTCTTCACCTTACTCTTCACCTCTGTCACACATCTGTCATCTCCCCGGGAACGGTGACAAGATGACTGTGATGATCTGTTCTTGGTGGGACAGCAGAACTTCTCTGTGTGCGAGCCCAAACCCGACCTCTGACCCAGGAACCAAACCTCCCCATCTCCTCTGACCGCTCTCTATAATAGGGACAGGGAATTGGCAGGGACCTCACAATACGATATTAGAAAAAGAAATGTCTGCCTATATATATATATTGCGATACACGCATGAATTGATTTATTTTCCCCCACCCAACCAAAGTCTGCGTTCTAATGATGGAGAAATATTGTGGTACAGTTATGGTGGTGCCGATGCTGAAAACACTGCCACCAACCACCACCAAACGATATGCCCTATATTTATACATCCTATAGGGCAGTTCCTGGTTACTTATTTGCTATCTCGCTTACCTCATATTAAGTTGGGCCCTTAGAATGTAACCTTGCGCACTTGATAGGGTCCTTATTAATATAGGGTGGTATGTCTAGCATGGCTTCGCATGTTAGAATGTGTCAGTAATCAGTTTATAAGCAGTTAGTAATCACTTTATTAACATTTGTAATCAGTTTATAAACACGGTTTGACAGTTGGTACCAATGGTCATCTTTCTTGGCATTTATTATGTCAAAAGACAATATGTCATACAAATACAACTAAAGGCGAAATATACAGTCTTTGTTCAGGATACTTAAAACCCAAGTACTACTAAAATACCTTTCCTTTCTCTTCTAATCATTTCAACAACATGCTTCTGAAGTAATGACGAATAGAATGCAATGATATACATCATGAAGAGAAAAGATAGCTATATATTGTGTCACTTCTAATTGTTATGGCGATATAACATTTCAGTGGAAACAACACATGGATTTACTGTGAGTGTGAGTGTAGGTGAAGGCATCAAATGACTTCAAACAGCGTGATTTAAAATGGCATTACAGCATCAATACACTGGACAGTACTGCTGAAATATCAAGTCCTTGAATATGAAATATGGACAGCAGACATAGGCATGTACTACAGTGTACTGTAGTATGTCACTAGCTATGTCAGTTAAATTGTAATTGAACACTGAAATCCAGTGTGGATAGCTAAGGACGGATTTAAGTATGTTTAATATGACATCATAGCGTGTGCACTTGTTTAAATAAAACACTCTGAATAATAATTATCTGGGAAAATGGCAGATGCTCTGTGATATTTGTGGGACAAATGTCAAAGTTCACTAACTGTGAACTTTGCACAGCGGACAGACATTCATGAAATGGTTCTAATTTGACCATTTAATTCTCGGTTCGCCAGCCATCACATACCGCAGTCGGTACACTAAGCTTCTTAATTAAATATATCCTTCATATCTGTCAATTCTACGGAAACACACTTGGTCTTTGGCTTTATCTCCTTCACAGTAATGGTAATTTGGGACGGGATTGGTGCTTCGCGACCTCGACCAAGAATTAACTTTTAAAATTAGGTTAAACATTGTGGCCTGGTTCTTTGTCATATGGAACTTACGTCATCAAAATAATACATTTCTCATATGTGTCCCCTCAAATACTTTCCCCAGGAAACAAAATAATTTATTCTCATTCCTTATTTATTGAGGCACAAATGTGTCTTTAAAAAAATCTATTCCTATTCTTAGTTTGAGTTTGTATTTATGAAACTTGTATTTGCAGGTAGCTAATACAAAGAAAGTTTATTTTAATGTGCTAGAGTTACATGTTAAAAAAATCTTCCTTGGTGGTCCGCACGTCGTTTGTTGTAGTTAGACATTAGCGTTCTAATAATTGCTTTGTGTAACAACAGTGAAAAACATGGCAATTACAGGAGAAATCTTTTGGAAAAATGGTTTACCTTGAATTTGAAGAAAAAAAAATGATAATGTATTCCGGTATGAATAATAGTTTTTGGTACAGTTTTTTTCAGCACTTTAAATGTGCATTCAACTGGATATGAATTTGTCTGCACTTGTTAATTTTTTAAACCTGCTACATGTTGCATGAATGTATAATCCATTATAAATATTAATTGCTCATGAATGTGTGAAAATCAGACATGGATGAATGTTGCATGTAAACCCCATCACCTCTGTTGTGCTCTTCCACATACTGTCTAACATCATCTTTTATATGCAAAGCATAACCAAACACCCAAACATTACATGACTGTAGTATTACAAACATCAGGGTTGGAGCTGTAACATTTAGCACTTCACTTTTGGCCCCTATGTCTCTGCATCTCTTTCAGAAATGTCTTTTGCACATCAAATCCCAAAATACATAACTTTAACAGGATGGACGTCAAATCATCAAACTCTTCCATTTATTCTCCTAATCTATCAATAAATCATGTTTTTGTTTTTTACTAGTGGCGATAAATCCACCAGAAATTATAGCACTGCCACAGACTTTAAAAAAAACCTCATAAAATACACATTTGAATATTTTCTTATGAATTCCTCAGAGTAAAAAGTTATATATCTATAAAACATTGCGGGTGAATTTGAGCCAGAGTGTATGTACCTTACACCCAACAGCACTTGATGAGGAGTGCTTGTCGTGCTTTATTCTGAAGATGGTTTTAAAGATGGATATATTGTACAGTGTAGCACCACTCCAAGGACCTTATTATTGCTGCCTGAGAAGCGTCTCTTCTGCAGGGAACCAGAATAAACAGCAGCAACAACAGTACCCCACCAGCAATTACAAACCATCAAAATCCACACAAGTATATCAAAACAGTAAGGCCTAGAAGTCATACGTTAACGTTTGTTGAATACTGAAGCAATCGAGGAAAAAAAGGAAATTGTAAACCGAAATCGTAAACCTAATGCAAAGTGAAATCGTGGCTAACATTTGCTAATGCTACTGTATTGAAAAGGCATCGGCATGAGTATTTAATTATGAATAATATGTCAATAATTCACCGTCACCTTATCCTGTCCACAGCTAGCTCCCAGTGTTACTGCATGTGCTTCATCAAAAGTCTCTGAAATGATTTCCTCAACGGTATCATGTAAGAAAACAAGAATGAGTTGGCACATACATTAAATATTTGGCACATACTGTATGTAGCAAAAATAACAAACCTAAAAGAGCTCAATAAAGGCTTTAACTCTTACTGACCAACGCTACTATGAATGCATGTCAATGACTTTTATAGAAATAGATATGACTTTCCCTGTGCTCATCTCAGCTCCGGATGTAATACTCTAAGGCAATTCCATGGTGCTAACATTGATATTAGCAGATATGACTAGAAGCAAACCATTTGGAAATTCAACTAAGCAAATTCTATTTTGTGTTTGTAAATAGAGATGAACACTGAGATACAAATAAAAAGGTAAAGGCCTATTGGATGTTAGCAAATTGTACACAGTTTTATTTTTAATTATTATTTGTTATTTTAAAAAGACAGAGATAGCTCAGTGCATTTATTCACTCCCTCACTTGCTTACTGGTGTACCATTTATTCAAAAACTTTTTTTTATTATAAATTAAGTTATCCAGCATATTTATTTGATTATGGGGATGGTAACTCTTCATAACTTGATGCTATAAATGGTTTATTAAAGGTGCAATGTGTACGATATATATATATTTTTTAAAGAACTACAATTATCAACAGTTTTGACGTTATGTCAAAGACGTCTATGTATTGTGTTGCAGAGATATTTACTTAGCAGCTAGCCCAGCTAGCACCGGCCCGTACCGTCTCGTAATACCACTTTGTACCTCGAAGCGATTGCCGTCACTGCAGCGTCCAGTCTGCCCTCAGTCCAACATGAGAGGATGAAGAAGTAGCGCTGCCCAGAGGGCGTATCCTAACCTCTTGTCAATCATGTCAACAGTACACTGAAAAATGTAATGTTGGCTCCAACTTACCGGATCACTTGGAGAAAAACTTGACGACGCCATAGCACAGATTCACTGTAAACACTAAGCCTTACCCTATATTCAGTGGGGTGATGTGTTTGGGGGGAAGGGGAAGGGGAAGGGGGAGGGACTGTGCATTTCCTTTTTTCTTACAATAGGGGTGGACACCACAACTTTCTGGTAATATGCTGCCCCCTATTTTGTGGAGGACTAATTCGACAGTTGGCCAAATCTTACACGTTGCACCTTTTTAAGGGTTATTGTACATATTGAAAAATGTATTAACGTACAATGATCTATTATTACTAATTGTAAAGATTTAGAAATTACTCCTTGTTACCAATGGTTTTATCAATTGTTAATTTAGGTGATTTCAAATTTAAAGCTGCAATCAAATGTTTTGCTTGCCCCACTTTGTTTTGTTTAAATAGTGTTTTGATTGAGTCTCATGGTTCTCATGCATTTGTTTTGACTATGACCATCGCTATAGAGCCGAATGCACAAGAACCATGAGACTCAATCAAAACGCAAAAGTTGCTCACTGCAGCTTTAAACAAAACGGGATATAAAAAATGAGTGTACGGTCTCTTTTTCTCCCTACACCCTCTCTTTAATACTGCACGTGGCAGGAGGATTACGCCATCGCGTACGGGTCAAAGTCACCGTACCAAAGTCCCGGGGAAACTCTCGCCGCATTGCTCCCATAAACTGCTGCCTCGTTCACCAAGCTGATGGTTTGGAAATGACTGCCACCACACGCGCATTGTGGTCATTATTTCCCTGATGAGCGTAGCTGATAGTCGCTACCCCGCCAGAGGAAGGCACTGTGGACGCTTCTACCCCTCCCCCGGGTTCTCCTCCACTCAGTCTGACCGATGGGGAGATAATCCAACTCACACCAGTCCTCCTCCTCATCTCTCTCTCTCTCTCTCTCTCCCCGTCTCTCTATTACCTCCCTCCCTCCCTCCCTCTCTCTCTCTCCTCTGTGGCTTTGTAATAGTCCACTCCGTCCGCCTGCCTGTGAGTGTTTGGTATACGAAGGGAATTCATCGGAGTGTCTTGTTCCTGAAGTCAGAAAGGGCGCATAGGTCTCTGTAGCTCGGTTCATCTCCACCAGCTCCCTGCTTTCAAGAATCCAGAGAACATCAGTTCGCTCATTCCCCCATCTCTGTGAGGTCTCTGTTCCTCTGGCGGGGTTCCTCCTCTCGTGCTGCGTGCTAAAGGTAGAGGTATCCCACCCAATACACCACATTGAAGAGCAGGAAGGAGGTGGGGAAGAAGACGCGAGAGTACGCGTCCAGCTCCAGCAAATCGAGGTGGATGCGTCCTTTCCGCCAGCCACCGTCTTTGCACTCCTCGTAGCAGCAGAAGAAGCTCTGGCAGTCCTTGCCGTCCAGACACTCGTAGACGCATGCGTCCTCAAACTCCCGCCAGTACATGGCGTTGTTCAGGGCGATGACGGTGTGCGGCGGCCGTACGTCCAGCACCGAGTAGTTCTGGAAAGGAAGGAAGCGGAAGGAAGTTTCTGTCAGGGAGATATAATTCAATTAAAGAGTTTAAAGGAGAACCAGACCGCTTGCCGGCTCCCCTTTGAATAAGCGGAGAACAGGTGTGTCGCGTCAACGCTTAATCAGCAGGTGACCGGGTAACCATATCAGCCAATCAGAGGTTATGCATGCAATAGCAAGGGGTTAACCTATAGAGGGAGTCATCTAATGCAGACCAATGTACAAGTGGTATGGGGTTTGGTTCTCTCTCTATCTTTCTCCAATGACAATAATGACAATGTAACAATTGAGGAGGGTGCAATAAGGGGGCACCTATGATGTATATATGTTTTGAAATTAAACAAATAGAATTTGGGGTGCCCAACATAATTTCTAATTAAAGAAAAATAACGGAAATGTGCATGGCTGATTGCAGTGGCGCTAGTAATCCAGTGGCGGCGCTACGGCACTGCTGGATGCATGCAGGGGAAATACTGGGTGGATATGGACTTCTTCTGGAGGGAAGCCATTGGAAGAGGTGGTAAGCAAGGTGGGGTCCAGCATGGTTTTCTTTTGAGGTGTCACTCTTTGTGGAGTGATTCTAAATTCATAAAAATGTTAAAAGGAGGTGTGTTGTGCTGGTTTAATGTGTCTGCTGAACTGCTAGTGGCTAGCCATATTCCACAGCCTAATGTATAATATCTCCACCAACTTCTCAAAGGCTTTTCACACTGTTAAGATGTTTGCTCTGGGTTAATTATCGTGCCAGGCGGCAATAACCCTGAGTTCATTTTAGTTGGAGGCTATGCTAAGCCTAGGCTAATTCTAGCTCCGGGCGTTATCCAGCGATTCAGGCCGGTCCATGACTCAAACCCTGGTAATCATTTCCTAATTGTCTGTTTTCAACCCCAGGTTAAATATTGAAATGAGGTGACAGTTGAAGTCAGCTCCGTACACTTATTGCTAGCCGCCAGCGACTAAGAGGACGTTTGCATAGTGGTTAGGGTTAGCGACCTCTTAGTTGCAATTCCCTCCATAGAGTGCCCCATTCATGAAAATATAAGTGTTCTCGGTATGTATTTAATGGTGATAAACTCACCAATATTGTACCTCTACGGACAGCTTGGGTCATCCTCTTTGTATCCACATGCCTTTGTTTTCACAAAAATCAACATTTGCAATGTATGAGCAACTTTCTGACAAAGTCTGTGAAGCGTTACATTTCTTTTGTGGTGTACACCTGCGTGTGCTCATTATCGCCACCTAGAGTTGGCAGACTAAAAAACGATTGACTGCTGGCTACCTAACTCTCTGGAAAGATTCGAAATTAACCTTAATTGGTGCCTGAATGTACCGTGCCAGTGCCGTGTTAGTGCCATTTAAGTTCTAGGAAGGAGGGGGGGAAATGTTATCCCCATGGTTATGACCCACGGCAACTTTGTGATACTTTTATTTTTTTAAGCTAGTACCGTCGCTGTGTATGAGCGTTATAATGAGCGATGTTGTATATGAAATGCGCCACACACCGTGGCGATATACTATAAGTGTCCGAGAAGCTTAACCCTCTCTCGGACGTGAACATCAACATCAACAGCTGCCCAGACGGAGCTCCACACATCCACACACACCTTGCTGCCGGTGTCCCTTTGTCGTGACGTCGCAGTGTATCCGAAAAGGCACTTAAATGTCACGAAAAGAACTCAACTTCAGTTTGGCGCAGAGCAGAACGTTCAGCAGATGGTTATACCCGGTGACACAGTGGTTTATTATGATGATCGAGCGCAATCAAAATTGCGTGATCGGCACACCCCTATAAGGCAGTGCTAGTCCTTTCATTGTACCGGATATTACTGTAATGAAGGATAATGAGACCATAATTCCATGACTTTGCTCTCTCCTTGCTATTTACAAAGGTAAAAGCTGCTTGATTTGAGGCACTTAAATATTTGAGTTTTCTCTGGTACATCACGGTCCTATGCTACATGTCAATTCCTGTTTTGTTACTTAAACAGACAGTGAATATGTTTTTAGGTACAGATGTCATTAAGGAGCAGGTCGGGGTTAGGGCTCAACGATGCCTACATGTAGACTGCATACATTGCGGTACAAACCCGGAACCTTTCGTTTGGGAGTCACACACCCTAATCACTACACTATCCAGGCCCCTGCTCTCGCTTTCAACCCACCTATCTATACTGTCCTGGCCATGAAGTCACAAAAGGCCATGTAAATACAATCCACTTCCAAGCAGCTCCTTACCGGTCTCCGGGGCTTGCCGACCACGGGCCTGCGGGCGCTGTAGGAGTAGTAGTTGAGCGTAGCGTACTCCATGAGTGCCGCGAAGACGAACAGGAAGCAGACTGTGACGAAGAGGTCCATGGCGGTGACGTAGGAGACACGCGGGAGGGACGTCCGGGCCACGGTGCTGAGGGTGGTCATGGTCAACACCGTGGTGATGCCTGGGGGAGGGGAAGGAGGACCAGCTGACATGTTAAAAGGACTGCATATAGCGCTTTTCTACCCTGTGGCCACTGAAAGTGCTTTACAATTAGTGCCTCACATTCACCCATTCATTCATTCATGAATACACCGACGGCGGTGTCAACCATGCAAGGCAACAGCCAGCACGTCTGGAGCAGTTAGGGTTAGGTGTCTTGCTCAGGGACACCTCGACACTTGGCTAGAAGGAGCCGGGGATCCAACCAGACAACCTGCTTTACCTCCTGAGCTACTGCTGCCCCAAATAAGATCTGCTCTGACACTTTTGAAAATCTGCCTGAAAACATACCTTTTCTCCCTGGCGTTTGACTCATTTCGAATGTTGTGCTACTTCCTATCGCTCTGTCAGACCAAAAAAGGGTATTCTGTTGTGCTACCTTGGGCTGCTTATCTAAACGTGCCTCCAGATAGCGCTTCAATTCAACCTTATTAGGTAATATAATATAAATCACACAATATAAATCACAATTCCTGACTCAACTAGAGGAATTTCTTGACTTTAATATAGGCTAAGTTGAGGACCCTAGAATATTATGGGATGCAGTTAAAGATTTCATAAGGAGCAACACCATTTTGTCTTCAAATTTACGATGATAGGTCCACCAAACTCTGGAAGCAGACTTTGCTAGACTAGACTATTTAGCTAAATAATTACTCAATAGCATCTCAACGTGAACTTATCAATAAGGAAATAATAACAACGCTCAGACTAGGCAGCACTATTACTTCCATGGGTCTAGAACCAGTCTCCTTTTGGCTATGACCCCCTCCGCTCCTCCCCCGGCCGCTACTTATATAAATTGTCTGGCTACTCTGTAAGTCTGTGGAGAACATATGCCCTCCATTAAATATTCAAAAGGCAACATCACAACTGAACCAAAACAAATAAATGAGACTTTCGCACTTTTTATTACAACTTTTATCAGTCAGTGATTCAGCTGGAGAAAGATAGGTGTAACGGCTTTCTTAGACAACTAGACTTACCACAGCTTGCAGTAGCTGATTCCACTTGTCTTGATGATCCCATTTCTTTAGAGGAATTAAAAGCCAGCACTCACCATGCATATAAATAAATCACCAGGTTTTGACAGAATACCTCCTGAGTTTTATGTAGTATTCTGGTAATATTCTGATAAGCTAGGCTTGTTACTTCATTACTTCAGAAGTAACAGGCCTACTTCAGACATCATATTAACCTCAATAGATAAGGGCAGTTTTTCAAGGGATGTGAATATAGCCCTGATTTCCTTACTCTTAAAGAAGGATAAGGATCCAACAGAATGTAGTAGCTATAGGCCACTAAATTTGTTAAATTCAGATCTTAAGATTTACGCGAAGGTGCTTGCCCTACGCATTCAGGATTAAATGCCAGAACTAATCAACTGTGATCAGACAGGGTTTATAAAGTCAAGGCTAGCTGCTGATAATGTTAGACTCCTTCTCCATATAATAGATGCTGCAGTAGACAAAAAAGCCCCAACAGCAGTGCTGACCCTTCATGCAATGAAAGCCTTTGATAGACTTGAATGTCCTTTTTGTGGTCTGTCCTGGAAACAATGGGTTTTAGTGAGAGTTTTATACATGATCAAGGTATTGTACTCACTGGGCAATTATCCTCCACGCTAGATCTTCTCACCAGGGGTCTCCTCTGAGTCCAGCACTTTCTGCACTCTCTTGAACCTCTAGCCCAAATGATTCATCAATCCACTAATGTACAACCTATTTCCGTTCATGACACTCACCACCATGTGGCATTATATGCCAATGATGTACTGGTGTTGAATGTTGAAAGTGACAGTTGTCCAGCACTTTCGTATCTTGGGATACACATTTTCCCATCTTTAAACCGCATTGTGACACACAACTACTCAGAAGCATGGAACAGAATTAAAGCAGATCTGGACAGATGGATTAGCCTTCCCAACTCTCTTCGGTCCCGTATATAATATAGTCAAAATTAATATTTTACCCCGAATTAATTGAGTCAGTTCAATGATTCCCCAAAATCCGGCACCCAAAATCCACTATAATATCTCACGGTTTATCTGGAATAGAAAACGCCCACGTTTGAAATTATCCACTATACAGAGGGGGAGGGGAGATGGCGAAGTTCTATTTTTGGTCATTTGTGCTTTGGCCGCTACTGGTATGGCTGCCTCTGTTTCCTGGTGTAATCTAGAAGAAAATATAGTACGCCAGTGGAACCTTCAGGATATGCTTTTTGCCAATTTATCAAATAAGCAATGTCAACTGCGCTTCGGCCCAATTGTTTCCCATCTCATCCAGACCTGGCGCACGGCTGAATCGCAATGTAGAATTTCCTGTAAGTGGCATACGCTTTCGCCTATATTTAACAATAAGGACCTGTTAATTGGAGGGAGACCTATTTAAGCCTTTCATTGGAGTACCAGTAACATTCACCACTTAAATTAAATTCATAATGACATGGGCGTTCAATCTGCCCTGTGCCTCATTTTTCTTTTCTTTGCAGCTCAGATCAGCTATATGGTGTCCCATATAGCAACAACCTTTGCCCATTCACCCACTTTATAAATTGTTTACTATACAGAGAAATACCAGGGGTATGGTGTCCACACTGTATCAATTCTTTCTGGAGGCTTCCAATGACCTAACCTACCACTAGACAGTATGGTGACTGCCCAGATCTAGACCCTGATTTCCACTGGGAGGATGCATGGTCAAACATGAAGGAGGCCTCTCGCAATCCTGATCAACAACAGATGAATTTTAACTCATAGAACATATCTTAACCCCGTGTATACTCCACTGCATGAAAATGATCAATGATCCCTTGTGTAAAATGCACTATGAAGGACCCTGGCACATCCTTCCTTCACATGATGTGGGATTGTCCACCAGTCTCACGGTTCTTGACTAGAGTGGCATCTAGCTTGTCATCAGTGACAGTGCCAGTGACTGTGCCCGTCCTGTTGTTGAATGATCTGTCGAAGGTCAATATCACCAAGCTCAAAATGCACACTGTACTAGCTGGCCTGACAGCTGCTAAAAAGATGATTGCGGTACGATGGAAGCCTCCTCATTCCCTTACCACCAGACACTGGGTCCTTACCTTTCCGGATGTTGTTTATCTGGAAATCTGTCAACTGCCCGACTTAATGGGGCTAGTGAGACTAGTTTAAACAATTGGCGCTCTGCGGCGGATTCTCTAAAAGAAGACTTTTAAAGTGATTCCTTCCCCTTAACCGCTGCCTTTCAAAGTGATTCTATAGAACAGGTCTATTCTGTATCTGGCCCGTGGGCCAGATACAGCCCATCTGAATTTTTCTATGGCCCGCGCAAGTCCGGCAAAAAAAAAAAGGATCAGGCTGGCATAAAATGTACTACTACTGAAATCTACTTCATTTTGTTTTCTACATTTGTTGATATGGACCGAAACACCTCATGTCTCCTTGTTTATTATTGTATTGATTAAAATGATACAATGAAAGTGAAAGAAAAGGGAT
>OOFB01024164.1:14009-30318 GCA_900323305.1 Trachyrincus murrayi
TAGGAGGGAGGGGTGGTGCTTTAAGGTTTTACTTTTTTTTTTTTTTTTTTACATTTTTTGTTATTGTTGTTAAACTCAAAAAAACAAGTCATGCTTTTGGTTGTAGACTGTGTATTTGTTTCAATAAACATTTGATCGCAAAAAATAAATCACTGAGACCATTTCGCGTAACATACACTGTCTTTTATCTATTCTGTTTTTAAGGTCTGCCTGTCATATTTGATGCTGTAAATTGCTGTTTTAACTTACCTAAGCTGTACATCACTATGGTCAACTCTGGTTCTTTTTAAATGTGCTTTATACATACATTGATTTGACTGGATGGTTCACGATGGACGGTAGACCTCCATCACATACATGCAGAGGCTGGTTCTTGGTTGGTTTGGATAAATACATTTTACTCAACGGTATAGATGGTGATTGTAGGCTACTGTATCGTGTAACAGTGGCATTGAATTGACACACATTGACTATCACGTTTGAACGTCTAAAATCGGAATGACGTTAGAAAGTTGAGGTCGTACACAGCCTATGAAAGCAGACTCATTAGTATTGATAAATGATTATACTTGGCAAATGATTAGCACTGACATTATGATGAACAGAAGTGTTGATCACAGTGGACGGTTAAATAATATCAAAGCCTAAAATGAGTTGAATGAAATGCAGGGTTCAATGAATATGCAAATTGTAAAGAAAAAAAAGCCACAATAGCACCAGCTGGTTGGTGTTCTGTGTGCATGCCGGGCGGTTAGGAAAAACATGGGGGAATTCCATCTCTCTCTGGTATCAGATGTGCCCTTGTCACGGCTGCTTGTGTTTCAGATGTGATACCTGGTGACAGTCCTCCAAATTTACTGGGATGGGTGCACCACTCCCTTCCTCCATGGCTGTTGTTTTGATGTATTTATTCCATCTGTGATGCCCCCCTGTCCTCTCCCCTCCTGATCACCGCTGGTCGCTCCTCAAGACCGGGGGAAACTGACTCTGACTAGGGCCGACGCTTGTTTCCCTCCGGTTTCTATGGTTACAAGCTGGCCCCGTCTATTTCAGGAGGACATCTCGCTAGTTTTTCCCCTGGTCGATGTAGGCCTGTTATCATGGCGATTACCCTACCTGCTGTCATGGTAACTAGCCCTGCCTGTTGCCATAGTGATTAGCCCTACCTGTTACCATGGTGATTAGTCTTACCTGTTGCCATGGTGACTAGCCCTACCTGTTGCCATGGTGACTAGCCCTACCTGTTGTCATGGTGACTAGCCCTACATGTTGTCATGGTGACTATCCCTACCTGTTGCCATGGCGATTAGTCCTACCTGTTGTCATGGCGACTAGCCCTACATGTTGTCATGGTGACTATCCCTACCTGTTGCCATGGCGATTAATCCTACCTGTTGTCATGGTTACTAGCCCTACCTGTTTGTTACTTGTCTTGTCTTATGATTACTTCTAGTAAATTGTCTCTGAGAGCAGAGACAGATATATGTCAACCTGTCAATTATTTGAATATTTTTTATGTAAAATTGTGCAACAAACAAAGCTTTGTTAAAAACATTGAAAACAAAAAAGGGAAAATGTGAAACAAAATGACATTGACCAAACTGTTCCCAGGACTGCATGAGATTGAATGAAGTGTTAACATAAACAAAGAAAAAGCGAAATGAAGTAAAATGAAAATGAGTCAATAAAAAGCAGGTGGGTGAGGATCTGAGCAGAGTGAATAACCACAGCAGCAGACAAACCAACGACACGTTCAATTTGAAAAGTAGGCCTACAACAACAAACTTTTTTTACAATGGCTCAAGGTTTAGCCTCCTCAAAGTCTTCACTGGCTGTACAGATAGCCTATAAGCGATTGGCTCACTCACTCACAAAGCATTTAAATATTGTGTAGTGGATGGAGACGGGTTGAAACCAGTTTAATTACACTGTAAAGGCTGTAATCTCAGCCTTGTGATTGGTCAAGTGCAAATTGAGCAAATTGTTACATGGCCCATGTTAATGATTAGCTTGAAGCCAGTGGAAGGGTGGGCCTACCTAGCGCTGTCCTGGCAGGTGTAGCGTCCTTCTTGATCCAGAAGGAGACCCAGGAGAGCACAACGGTGAGGATGCAGGGGATGTACGTCTGGATGGTGAAATAGCCCATCCTCCTGCTCAGGTCGAAGTACACCGTCATCACCACATAGTCCCCTGTTAGAATGAAGAACAACCACCGCTTCACTATGCCTGTTAGCAAGAGCAACCACCACCTGAATCACACAGAATACATTTTCATGGGAGATTATGAGATATAAGAGCTGGAGTGACAGGCTGACTCTAGTGGTTAGGGTAGAGATGAAAGTTTCTGGGTTTGATCCCCAATGTCTGCAGCCTACCTGTAGGCATCTTTGAACAAGATGCCCTTAACCCCTACCTGCTCCTTAATGACAAGTAGGCCTATCTGAATTCGCTTTGGATACAAGTGTCTATTCTAGCCTTTACTGCATAGCATGGGACTGCATAGTATGCATTAACATACATATTACATTGACTCATCGATGTAATACGTTATACCATTATAATATTTACTTTGGATTATGTATTTCAGTGCTTCAAGTTAATCCACCTCTAATGCATAGCCTAGACTACAGGCAGAATTCAACAGCATTGTCAAACTTAATGCGGCTCAGGCTTTGACTTGTTAAAGTTTGGGATTAAGAGGGATTTAAAACCAACCTCCCCTCTTTCGATATCAATTATACGATCAATGCTGTGCGTACGGTTCTGTAACCTTATCGATGTGTATTTGGCGGAAGTGGCCGGTGTTTTCTACATCACCACCCCCTCGTCATGTTGTCTCTCTCTCACCTTCTATACGAATAGCTCCTCAGCCTGCTTCTATTGGGCTTTATAAAAGATACAGCTTTGTTCTGTTGGGTAAAAAGTCGACAACCATGGTAAAACACTGGCTATGTGTACCGTTTAATAAGACTGGCAAAAGGCTGTGACAGATATTTTAGAATGAGATGCATACAAATAGAAAATACACAATAACATACAATTATTGCTTTGTGAATTCTAAAATTACATTGAAAATTACAACATTCTAAAATTAGAAATGTAAGGTTTCACCCTATCGACACTTTAGGGATTCAATGTTCACCATGAACCCATGGGGGGGGGGGGGTGTGAGGGGCCGGAGGTTCACCTGCGGAGGTCTTCAGGATGTCCGAGGTGTTCCTCAGGCCCCGGAAGTCAAACTGGTAGAGTCTCCAGAACTTCGGGTCCGACGCCTCCACCGAGTTCCTCCTCCACTTGTAGATCATCTCTTCCCGCGGGTATCCATCTGCAATCATGAGCGAGCATTAGCGCAAGTGTGTGACCTACAGGGCCGGCAAACACATCCTAATAATGGAGGCAATAAAATTAGAGCATTCTAAGATCGTAATATTCTAAAATCGGAACTTTGAAATTTTCAAATTTCTAATTTGAATGTAAATGTTTGGAACACTCTAAAATTAGAACTTTGAACATTTGAAAATTGGTAAATTTTTAAGGGCTTTAACCCCATGGATACTTGGGGATACCTAGGGATTCCACGAGACACATCCTAATGATGGAGGTCCTGGTTGGGCAGACAGACATGTGGACACCAGAGGACCATGTGTGTCTCAGGCAGAGGAGTAAATGAATGGGTTTGGGTTCAACAGAGCTTTGAATCCTTCTCAGTGAAGCCACTGACCTTCACATGATGGGGAGTTGTGCCCCGAGGTTCTTTTTTCGCACCGAGCTGCTTGTTCAGCTGGGATCAAAAGGATCCCATCTATCTATTGAAAGGTGGAGTTGTGAAAAACCATACATCTCTTTTCGTAATCTGTTTTCGTCATCCCTTTCAAATGTTGGAAGTTTTCTCCTGACCTTGAAAGCGACAGTCATGGCTGTATGTAATAATTAGGTCAATTATATTGTATT
Source organism: Trachyrincus murrayi (assembly GCA_900323305.1). Classification (NCBI taxonomy): domain Eukaryota; kingdom Metazoa; phylum Chordata; class Actinopteri; order Gadiformes; family Macrouridae; genus Trachyrincus; species Trachyrincus murrayi. The sequence goes on from OOFB01024164.1 coordinate 17,961, forward strand.
TTTTAAAAGCCAAACAAAGACCTGCCTATGAGATATATGGATATGGAGACAAGTAATGCGCATAATGTGCAACTATTACGCTAGCCTCAAATGTTTTATGTTAAGCAGCTCTTTTGAATTGCCGCCACTGTTCTAAAACTGTTGGTATAATTGAGCTTGAGTTTAAGCTATATTTGTAGCTGTACCAGCTGTACCATTTGGTTGGGCTAATTTGCCACATGTATGTAACAAATATGTAACACTTACAGACAATGCATGTGATATAGAATTACAAGTCATGTCTGTACATCAACATTTTTGAGTAACCTACCAAGAGTATACAATGCACTCTGGTCCAAAAATGACACGATTACTCTTAAAGGATGAGCAGAATCATCAAATAACATGCTATCAACTATCTTAAGATACTGACGGACAAAACAGATTTATATACTGTGGAGTGTGTGTTGTTGGTGGCTGGTTTAAGCAGCCTCACCTGGTCTGAGTCAGACTGATTAGACTCTGGGGCTGGGGCTGCACACCTGTGGGGCATTGGCCAATCAAGGCCCACAGGTTAAACCAGCCACCAGCACACACACTCAGGAGGAGCGCTAGCATGTCAGCGCGTACCACCGGCTCTGCCTTTTCAACCTTACAATATACCAGTCCTACTCAACGACCTGTGTCCTGGTGTTCGGAGGAGCCCTGAAAAGCCACTTAGTAGCATGTAGCAGGGTCGACTGCTACGTATACATTTCTTAGTATTTGAGCCAGACTCGGTGAACACTTATGCTTGTTTTTGATAACCGCAGTTTCATCAGGGCAAAAATACATGTTAAGTAACGTGCTGTGTCATCACGATCTAAATTATTTAGCAATTTAGCTAGATTACTGTTATTGCTACTACAAAATATATCAGGACTATTTATGTTGACTATTTATAATGCACAGTAACGCTTTGTTCAAAACCAAAAAATGTCTACTACTCTAATGTGATTTATTAAAATGATTGCGTAATCACAACAATTAGTTTCCTTGGACCTAAGACTTGTACTCTAATGTGATATGAATAAAACTGTTGTGTAATGTAATTTTTTTAGAACTGCTAGTGTGTTCTCTGTTAATTTAAAAAAAAAAGTGTGATATATCATCTCTTTCTCATAAGCGTTGTTGATGTTCTAAAGAAGTCAGCATTATTGCTTTCTATATTTCTCTGTAATGTTCCTCTTAGGACACAACGACAGATTGAACACAGATTGCCACAGCTAGTTTAACGAGCGGTGTATTACACACGTACACATCATTCCACTATTGGTTGATATCAAATGTTTTGAAATTAGTATATGTAGACTGTAATCTACATAAATAGCCTGAAGTTGGGCTCTTTGGAACAGTGGTCCTCAAACTGTGGGTCGCAGCAATAAACATTTTTTAGAAGAAGATTTATTTTGTAAAAAATAGATATTCATGCCTTGTCTCTTTCATTTGTACTTTGTACTTGTAGCCTATTGAAGAACAACAGAGAGAAACCTAACTTTTTTTGACATGATAAAAAAGGGTTAGGGTTAATGAGAATGGATTTCTTAGTTTACTACACAACATATTTGGTGGGTGCTGTTTCCAAAAGTACTTTTACTATTTTGATACAAATAATACAATAACTTCATTTACAACATGACGGAAGCTTAACCGACCAACAGACCATAGCATGTGAGAACCGGGAACGCCATGGAAACAAACGCCATGGAAACAAACGCCATGGAAACAAACACCATGGCAATGGCTGGAAAGGCCAGGTGTCGTCCAGGTGTACTCACAGCTGGAGAAGATGAGTGGGCATGAGTGCTGGTCCATGGGAAAGTTGTGCAGCTGCAGCTGACACTCAGCGTTGATGGTCAGCCTGCAGTTGAACAGGACACAACCGGTTCAGATCCAGAAGTTTAATGACCTCACAGCCAAGGATGGTGGAGTTTGCTTTCGATACATCATGTCATCATCAGCATGGTGAAGAAACAAATTACATTGAACAAGACAACATGACTCGATGCATAGACACGACACAACAAATGTAATTATTGAACTATAAGGTGCAGTGCATATGGATGGAAGAAGGTGAATTTAATGTCCAGTCAAGTACGTAGAAAGATATTAGGGTTTCATTGGTAGACCTCCTTTTTGAAGTTTATAGATTTTCACACTTTCGAGAGGAATCTATCTGTATCTGAGTCATAGTCTCGAACTATGACTCAGAAACAGATCGTTAACCTGGTTAACTAGTTTTTTGCGGTGGTTATGAAAGAATGTCTTCTGAAGACTTTTCTTGCCATCGTGTGGAAAGGGGCTTGAGAATCCATTCATGGGAAAAAAATGTTTTATTAAATGGTGTCTGTCAACTGCTATTAGTTGGAAGACATTGGCAGACTCATTTGTTTTTTTATTTGTATTTATTTATGAGCTGTATACGTGATCCAACTCAATATCAAGTGTAGTGACTTATTTTGAACACAATTAAAACTAAATATTAGGCTTATTGCCTTGCTCTAGCTTTTAATACAAACTGGCTCAATGCAGAACCAGATGGCTTTCTATAAGGAGAGCTGGCCGTCCCTCTAGAACGTCTTAAGATGGAGAATGAAGTGTGCTGTGACTGGATATTTTGGCCCTTTATCTGCTGTGTGATCCCCTGGCTCTTTCATAAAGAGTTATTTTCCTGTGTAAGCAGAAAACAGATCAGGTCACCAAATGCATATTATTTTACACAACGACTACAGGACATGATAGCATACTTCCCCAATGCATTCAACAATATTCCTGTGAATGATATTAACATTGATTGAATATTATCATCCAATAGCGTTGATTAATGTTCACGTGGGTTTCCTCCGGGTGCTCCGGTTTCCTCCCACACCAAAAGACATCCATGTTAGGTTAATACTCCTGCCGGTGCCCTTGACCAAGGCACTAGGCAGTACACCTGGAGTCGGTCCCCGGGCACTGCACTGTGGCTGCCCACTGCTCCTAGTGCTGCTAGTGATGGGTTAAATGCAGAGATCACATTTTGTTGTGACAAAACTTATAAAATAAACAGATCTGCTCCTCACCTCCTCCCTCTCTCTAAAGCCTGTCCAAGCATGTTTTCGGTAGGTTACAAGGTTGAAAAAGCGAGCCCGCTGAAAAATCCTACTACTAGGGATTTCTCAGGTTCTAGAATACTCAGAAACGGGGCAATGGACCTGGGTCACTAGGTGTGTTTCCATCCACCTCTATTTATGCGCATTTTCAATTTGAGCATAAAAACACCTGAGTGGAAACGCAGAAAATTAGAAAAACTTTTTTACGCTTGAGGGAGGTGGAAAACTTTGTATCGATTGATAAAAGGTAAATGCGACTAAGTGCACTGGAAACAGATTCAGGGAATAAATGACTATTTGTCGCATTTTTCATTTGTTTTGGTTTGCGTTCACACAGGACTTTGTCAAGCGAACCAAACACTGTAAACACATGTCACGCTGAACGGGTTGCTCGTCTATTGGACAGAAAATCCAAGGGAAACTCTCATTGCTTCCATGTTGTGGACAATAATAATGGAGCAACAACAACAACGTTGTGCAGTCTTGGGTTTTTTCATTTTGCTTTGGTGTTCCTACAAATATAGAAAAAATGATAGAAGAAAGCATACAGTATGAGCGTCTGACGAGACTTGTTGTCTCGTGGCGTGTATAAGTTCACATATACCTGGCTGAATGTTTATTATTTCCAGTTCACTGCGAAAGTGTACATTCAACCCACAATGCATTGTTTGGTTCACACCTAAAGCGAACCGAACCAGAGTTCACTGGGAAGCGGACCGAGACCCCCGTTTTCAAGTGGACCAGAGTTCGAATGGGTGTTCACACCACCCCAAACGAACCGTACTATGTGCCAAAACGCCCTCTTCTTCTGCAGTGGTATAATGGCACCTCACTAGAGAATTAGCGCCACCTACTGCTTATCTGGATGAACCAACTCCTAATATTCGCATAACAGTAACGCGCATAAATTAGCATTTTCTTGTGCCGATCTTCTGAAAATTTGGTTAAAATTTGCGATACATTAGGATGTAAACGTAGTCTTCTAATTAGTGTCTACACACAATTGCCCATCGTTAGTGTTTTACATCACATTTCAAACAAAACATCTTGCATATTGTAGCTTTAAGTAGTATGAAAATACAACTGTATACTCAACAAACTAATGCCTAACAACAGTTTAATTTTGTTTTTTATAATCTACATTGTATGTGCTAATTGTATGTGTCATATTAAGACCACAGGGGCAGCAAATCAAACTTAAGATCAATTAAGTTTAAACAAATCAGAGAGGAGGGTTTCTCAGCTGGAACTCTCCGGTGAAGCCTTGATTATTTATGGAGTGGTAATTGCTCTTTTGACCTTTTGAAAAACACGAGCTGAATAACAGAGGATGGGCAGCAATGTGAAGATGTAAGCCTACTGAATACTGACGCGAGACAGAGGGGAAATTATTCCACTGAATTACAAAAAAAATCATCCTCATCATAATTTCTCATTAATTCTCCACAGGGTGGAGTCAAACATGGAGGGAACGCTGCAGTATAATCTTTCTAGTGTGTAGAGTATGGAGCAGAACAGTTATTTAATTTAAAAAGTATTTCTGTAGTCTCACCCACCCTCACATTCTTTCCATAGTAAATTGATCCCTCAAATCATGATCGAAAATCTTAATCTCTTGCACAAACGGATCACATACGTGTGGTGTGTGTGTGGTTGATGGCTGGTTTAAGCAGCCTCACCTGGCCCGAGTCAGGCTGATTAGACTGTGGGGCTGGGTGAGGCTGCACACCTGTGATGCATTGAGTAATCAAGGCACACAGGTTAAACCATCCATCACCACACAAACTCAGAGGAAGAGCTCTGACACGTCAGCAGGTACCATCTGCTCCGGCTGTAACATCTTGTCAACACTCCAATAAACTTGTTTGACAACATCTACCTGTGTCCTGTGCGTCAGAGAAGCCCAGCAAAGCCACTGAGGTGGCATGTGGCAAGGTTAACTGCCACAATACGTTATTACACAAACGCATTTATAATGAAATGAGAACAATTTGCAGATTTCTCAGTGCATGCTGATGTATTGTACATATTTAATTGGATCAGTGCCGAGATAAGCAGAGAGTTTCTCATGTGATTCTAAGTGAAATGAGCCCAAGAGACTCAATTAGGAACCTTAACAGAGGTGGGGCCACTTTCACCAACAGGCGGACATGATTGATGCTGTTGAACTACGGTGGCCTTGAAGTCACCCTCAAGTGCTGATACTGTCGTGGCCACCTGGGACCCAAGTACACCTGACACTAGACTAGCTTTATAGTGTCATCATTCAAATGTTGAAAGTTATCTTGGATTCTATGGTCTTTGGCCTTGGTTTATGTTTATGTTTATTGGTTCATTGATTAAGGACAAATCACTTAGTAATTACAATGTACCAATTATTCAAAGTTGTGTAAGGATTTGGGGACAGCAGAGTTAACCAAAAATGGTCCATACGGCTAATGGTTCATATGGTTCATACGGCGATTTGTTACACGGCACGGCAAAAATTATGACAAGCCACGGCAACTATAAATGAGGTTTCAAGCGTCCTACCTCAGGGTGTAGAGGATCTTGCCGTCGTTCCATATCCGGAGCAGCTGGTTGGGCATGGTGATCCAGTGGGAGTCTGCGTTCTTAGAGTTCCTGAAGATGGTGTCTGGCAGCCAGATGAGTCCCACCATGTTGCTGTTCAGCGTCAGGATCTTCATGGTGCTGTTGTACCGCAGCCGGCTGTCCATCCACGTCTGGGCGAAGATGATGTCGATCTGGTACTCCTAGAAGAAACGTCCCAGATGTTGTTAACAAAATACAGCTTAAGAGTCCGTTCACACACTATTTTACTTTTGAGATGTACGTTATTAATCCCAGATGGGAAATTTGGGAAACCCAAAAAAAAAAAAACAGGCTACTAAGAGGCTGTTTCCTCAAGTCAAAGTGAAAGTGAAACTACCTTGTTGGCACATTGTAGACCTACTGTTAACATGTCATCACTCGGTAGGCCATGACTAGTCAAACGGCCAGTGTTTCTAGGCTGATTAAGGATAGAGTTAAGACATTGCTTTATACACTAACCCTGAATATTGGGATCATTTTGGTAGCTTGTTTTCCGAATTAAAAATGGCCGCTCCATCCTTTGGTGCGAATCAACTGAGATGTATTGGCTTGATTGATGACAGGTTGATTGATTGACAGGTTATTCACAGATTATTGATATGTCAGGTGTCCATAGTGAACTACCTTAATACATTTACCAATACTCTTATACTATTATTAGCCAAAAATAGACAATGAGCTAAACTAGTGGCGCTCCGTTTTTTATATGTGCAGGACAAAATCCCCATGGGGCAAATAAAGATAACATTTTTTTATCTTTAAAACAATAATGGGTTATTAATAATAATATAACTTCACCGGAAGAAAAAGTCACCAGCAGCAGGAGCCCTTCTGCATTGAGCGGTTTACTTTCTAAATGTCATGGATGGCGCCGATGTCACGAAACAACATCTAGTCATAAGAGTTCAGAGTAGAGACCTTTCTGTTGCCTCGCCTGAGAGCTCCCGAGTCCTCTAGAAACGGGGACTAACATTCCCTCCCTGGACATTCACCGCGATACCTAGACTTATCATTTTTTTTGGAATAGCACATCATTCCAATGATGTTATTATCCTTGGTATTGAAAGCCTTTGGAGACTGAAATTGTCATTAGGAGATCTATACAGGCTAGGGCAGTGGTCCCTTACCTTTTTGGGGCTAAGGTGCACCAACAATCTAATTACTAGAGTATCATATATATATATATATATATATATATATATACTAGATTATTAGCAATGTTCGCAATATTATACAGACGGCAGACTGTCAAAAAGTATCACTGGGATACAGGCTCATACAAATCAGCAGTGCAGTGGTACACCGCACTACACTGCGGGAAGTGTCACACTGAAGAACTCCCCGCAATAGCTTTGGCTGAAATCCTCCTTCCAGAGGGAGTTCCACTCTTATAGAGGTCAGAGGTCAACTCTCAGCCCGTGGCACTGGGATTACATGGATGACCGCGGATAACAGCGGGGGTGGAGTACTTCCAGTCACCCCTGTAGAGGGGTTGTCAGACCTAATGTACCGATGCTCCACCAAATGCTTGTGGTTTGGTTCGCTGCGCTTGAAAAAACAGTCTTCATCTATGGCTCATCTTGTTAAGGTGTTTGCACACTGCCCCAACAAAACCCCCCAAAACACAGACAAACACCAACGTCGGGCTAGTGTGCTAGAGCCGTTGTTGGCTGTTGTCGGATTACGTTTTTTGTTGGCCAACATTTACAGTTGGGTGTTGGTGTTTGTTGCGGCAGTGTGTGCAAGCACCTTTTTAAAGCATTTTTGTTTTGAAGGTGCTACAAAAACAATTATTTTATTTGTATTAATATTATTTTATGTTCAGAGAACGGTTTGCTCACAATTTGTGACATCGCCTACCACAATCCAATATGTAAATATATATCCAAATGATTGTCGGTCGATGTGGGGACCCAAGACGTTTTTACGTTGCATTATGGATCAAAATGAAATGATGGCTTTGCTGCTAGGCCACTTTTTACCAGTTCATTGAACGTTTGTCTAGAGAAGGCCTTGTTAAAACGAATTGTTCCTTGTAGAACAATTTATACATCAGTGTGCAGGAGGAGGTGTTCAATGAAGATGTCACAGGACAAACCACCGCACATAACACTGATCTGTTTAGATCTGTTCCATCTTGAGACTTTCCTCTGGTCTCCTCCTGGCTCAAACACACACAGGTTCGGCTAATTGGAGACCCTATATTGGCTGTAGGCGTGTGTGTCTGTTTGGCGTTCCATCTAGGGTTACGCCCATCGTGTCAATCGCCATAGTCTCCGCCCCCACGACAGGCAATGAGGGAAGATTAATTAATGGTAAACGGACTGCATTTATATATTGCTTTTTTAACCTGTGGCCACTCAAAGTGAAGTGAATTGAAGTGAATACTTTAAATATGCAGAATTACATTGTGAGCTCTGAACTTGTTTATGATGTAAATATAATTTCCATAAGTTTAAGTATAATATTCTTTAGTTAAGTATTTCATGTTTTCTATCATTTTATTTTGTGGCTTAAATGTTAATCAGTCAGTAGGCTTACTTCCAAATGTACCAGCAAATGTTGAGTGCTATTTTTTTATTTCTGGATTTAATTGATTTAGTATACTTTAATTTAGTTTTTTTTTTATACATCGAACGTGTTATTCTAAATCAGCACTCTTACTATTGTAAAAAATGCATTTATTATTCAAAGCACTCTTATCAGTACACGGTATCGGCAAGTACCCAAAAGGTGAGTACTCAGTACTCTGTCTGCATCCCTAATTCTAACAAATAAAAGCGCATCGCATCGAACCAAATCGCATCGATTTTCAAACCGAATTTCAGCGAATGGTTTCAAACTAAACGTACCATTGCTGTATCGTATCGGAGCCCACGGGTCGAGATGCGTATGGAATTGAGCTTGAAAGGAGGAACACACTTATTCATTTCCCCTTATCTATCTTCCTAACAGGTTCCGTCTCGGTGGTCTCACACTTGATAATAACATAATAATAACATAATAACATCCTCTCGTTTTTCCCGCCATGAGAGACACTGGGCGGTTCGTCGTCGTGGCGAAGGTGAGCGGGTCCGCGCTGCGTTCTTCCAGTCGTTTATGAGTCGGTAATTGCGCTGTTGTTTTCTCTGCCCGCGTTCCGATTTTGAGCGGCGATTTCAATAGCCGGCCAATTAAAATCCACTCCACCATCCATCAGCAAGCAGGCGTTTAGCAGCCTGGAGCCCTCCAGCGCCGAGAACATCTACAGCGCGTATAGAGAAGGACGTTATCCTCCATTGTGAGGTGGAAGTGTGTTGGACTCATTCATTCACTTACATTACAAGCAGTCGCTACACTCCATAGCTACATCGCTAACCGCCCTGGACGCTCACGCTGTTGCCTGCACTCTCTTGCACCTTACATATAATATAGTTATAGTATAGTATGGTGTAGCATATAATGGTATGGTATAGTAAAGTATGGTCTTGTATAGGATGGTATTGTATAGGATTGTATGGTATAGTATATGTAGTGTATGGTATTGCGTGTGTGTGTGTGTGTATATATAGGATAGTATAGTGTAGTATGGTATACGTTGTGTATATATAGTATAGTAGTCATAGTAATGCACATTCCTTGTTGATTCCTTGCGTGTTAACTTACTTGGCTAATAAACTGATTCTGAAGATTCTTTAGAGTATCACGGGGGTGACGCAGGGCGAAGCGTGCGTACTATGTGTGTGGTATTTGAAGTACTTGAATGTGTCATTGTGTTCTGAGGACCTAGTGACAACACAGGGTTAACCTTGAATATGTTGTGAATGAAACGAGGAGAACTAGCGACGGATATCTGAGGACCGCTGACGTTGCGAGGTCCGCTACACAACAGCACAATACAGTGCGATTCTGTCGGTAGTAGTAGTAGCAGTAGCAGCAGCAGTAGTAGTAGTATTAGTAGTAGTAGTCTGGGGACTTTCACAGTAGTTTCACAGGAAGTTTCACAGTATCTGATGTAGTCCTGGTAATAAAACAGAACAGATCTCCACAACAACTATTGTGCTTATTTAATTTAGGGGATCATTTAAACTCTGAAGTTGAGGATGACAATAATATCTCACTTCAACAAACGCTGCGCACCGTACAGATAAACCGTCTTATTGTCGTCATTTAGCTGTTGTTGCAGCTCCGAGTTGGTAGACAAATCGACCCAATATAGAACAATGAAAAGCAAAAGCCTAATCCTGAATTAAATATTAAATAGTATTTATCAGCAACACACAAAGCTGACAACAAAACAGAACAAACGACCATGACAGAAACTCAAAAGCCCATCTGTTTTAGTTTGAGAGGCAACGCGAGATATTTTAATGCCTTGGGGTTTTTTTTCCGTAATGAAATAAGAGACAAAAAAACATAAGCTGGGATGGTTCAAAATCAATCCAAGCGTGAATCTGAATCAATTCCACACGCACAGACACACACACACACACACACACACATTTGGATGAATATTTTACAAACTGTCACGTTGAAGAATGCCACATAATAAATAAACATTGTTCGAGTCGAGTGCATCTGAGCACCGCAACCTGGTGGAGGCTCAAGCTGCACAAACAGTGTGGCTCAGGGAGGGCTGCAGGACACTCTATTGGTTAGCATGTTTCACTCCCAAACAAAAGATTCTGGGTTTGATCCCCAATGTCCGTGGTCTACCTGTAGGCGTCCTTGAGCAAGATGCCTATAAAGATGCCCTACTTGCTCCTCAATGACACAGCATCTATAAAATGTTTTATGAAAACTCACTGCCAGTCGCTTTGGATTAAAGTGTCTCCTACCTAAATAACTGAATAGTAACGTTCACTAACGTGAATACCTAAACTGTGGAATGGAGCGGTATCTTTTCCTATTGAGAAATGGCTGAGTGTTATCTATTCTCTCACTAGTTAGTTATTATGTTAATAGTAATGTTTTTTTTGGTTATTGTTTAGTAATTAATTGTGAAATGATTTGTCATTATGGGGAGTCATTGTTGTGTTTGAAACTGCCACAGTGTTTCTCATGCGAGACGTGGCAAAACAGTTTTCATCAGCCTAGGTTCTGGTATATTTATGTTGATTTAGGATTTTACAGTACTACACATCTCTTGAGTCTCTCAATATCGGCAACAAAAAATCCCATGATGCATTCTGATGTACATTAACAGCACTACAAGCCACACAATGGACTGCATAATGTATATCATACTGTACCTGCAGCAATACAGTCTATGCACAATATCTGAAAAGAATGTCCTCATGTTTTCTCTTTCTCACAGGTTTCAATGCAAACTGTAGGGCCATCATCATCAACGACTGGTTCCTTGAAACTACCAACCTCCTCTGCTTCAATGGGCCACTGAGAGAACCATCACCATCACACACAAAGCCGCAGCCACGTACTTCGAGGCAAAGCTAAGAGCCGGTAAGTGTTGATTAGAGTACATTCTCATGTGTTGCTATCAAATCTAGTATAACCTTTTTTAAATAGTTGTTTTTTAAATAGTTTGAAATGGTTAAAACCTGTGCGGGGTAAAGATCAACATATAACACTACATAACTAATTTATTATAAGCTGCACTGTATATAGTTCATTCACTTTCTTTGTTTTCATTCTTTTAATTATTACAATTATGATTCACCACCAGTGTCTAATTCTTCTTGAACTTCTTTTGAAAGACATACATTACATGGTAAGCTCAAGCCTTATTTTACACTAATGTGATCTAACAATTGTGTAATATAACAGTACGGTATGCCATTGACATTTTCAGTTTGAAAATAGTTATATCATGGCCCATACCAATAGTGCATTGAGAGATGATCATGAATATATAGCAACAGAACAATTTAAAAACAATTTAATTTACAAAATTAGAAAAGGTAGTTGCAATGTACATCCATAGACATTTAGAGTTCGTCTGCAACCTCAAATTGCTCTTGAAAACCGAATGGCCGAAGGAATCTTGGTTCTCACTGACTGGACAACGCATGTTGGCAAAACAAGCTGATTCCCTCTGCCTTGTCTCTCCCCTTGGAGTAGCCACTCAAGGAAATGGCGATAGGCTGCCAGACGGTATTGTCTGTAATGAATGGAACCAACAAAAAAGCACAGAATTAGGTTAAATGGACAATGTAGAAAACAATGGAATAACCTGCATGTAGCTCGTCATCATTAGCCACTGGGGATGGTGAAACAGTAATGGCAATCAGAACCCAAATAAGCCAGTTGCCCTGCCACATAAACCTAGATCTAATACGACGTTGATCCATTATGACATTACACAATATATTCTGATCTGATCGGAGCCTATGTTTTGCTAGAACAAGACATGGAAGCTATAAACGATGTGTATAAACGGTAGGCTAGCAAGCTAGTTCAAGCTTCAGGTAGTTAGTTCATATGATTGTCTTCCATATTCAATGATGCCAAACAAGGATGAATATTGTACTTACTGAACGGTCATCTGTCCATTCGGCCCAGCTGGTCTGGGTGTGTTACCTTTTCCAATTTAATTTAGGAATCCTCCAGTAGGTCTCCAAACCCCCCCCCCCCCCCCCCCCCCCCCCCCCCCCCCCCCCCCCTCTCTCTCTCTCCCCCCCTTTTTTTCTTTTTTTTTTTTTTTTTTTGTTTTTTTC
>OOFB01024167.1:0-30272 GCA_900323305.1 Trachyrincus murrayi
TGTTTGTAGTCAGCATCATATCGTCAACAAGTTTTAATGATAACATGTGCATGTGGTATTCAAATGCCATCTATGTGTTGTGTATGTGTTGAGCACCGATGGCTTGGTGTGCACCAACATGGACTGTCCATTAGTGTGTGTGTGTGTGTTTATGTGTGTAGTGTATCGAGTGGGTCTCCCGCCGGTCCTCTTGTGTTTAAACACAATCTGAAGCACATCTGTGATTTTCTGTGTAATGTTATCTGCAGCGGGGTCTGTGTGCTTGGGTCCCTGCAGGTGACTGATCCGTATGAGTCCAGTGATCCGAGTAGATGGCCTGACCAGAGGACCAGGCAGCAGCTGATAGACGAATGTCAAAAGAACTCCAATGGCCCCTTCTTACTGGTAAATACACAATAATGACATACACAATAAGTGTTCCTGATCATAAGGTCATCAACAGCATGTGGAGCCCTGTAACGGACCTGCTGTTATGAATTGAGAATAAGATGTTAATTAAAGTATGACATAATAACTGCATAATAGTTTTAATGTATGGAACGTGAAGAATTTTAATTTAAAACAAGACCAATAAGTCTTCTGTGATATTGAGATTCATTCATTGTTCTACTGCTTCACCCATTGCTGCTGTTCCTTCCATGTCCACATGGGGGCACTGCAGGCACTGGTGGGACATCAGTATGGCACGGCTAGTCTGCCTTCTCATGTAGAGGTGGCAGAATACCAGATGTTGCTCCAGGTGTGCCAGCAGGCGGGAATCACGACCAGCGCTCTGGAGGAGGCGTACCTGAGAGACGAGAACTCCATCCCGCCCTCCTATTGGCTGCAGGTGCGTGCTGGTCGAACCCACAGCCCTATGGAGAGCAACGTGAGCTTTACTCAGTTGATTGATGGAATGATTGAATGGCCCTTTTTTATTAGAAAACAATGCAGTACAAAATGCCAGAGCGTACAGTTCAAAGACTTTCTTTTCTTATTTATATTTCGAGGACAAACTTAACAACGCCCAACCTTATGCCCACCCCATTTCCTTTCACCTCTCAATCCCGCCCTACCCCGAACCAGTATGAAATAAAAATACAAAAATGTAACCAATAAATTAAGTTACGAATGGGCGTTGTGTTTGATTTGTTTGTGTTTGATTTGTTTGTGTTTGATTTGTGTTGTTATTTATTTTTTGTATCGGGGGAGTGTAGCACTACTTAAGTCTCTTCATTTCTGCTGTCCTCAGTTGCTTCTGTCAGAGATACATTTATCATTTGTTAAAACTAGAATACACAAATTCACATTTGTGGAATTAATCAACCGTACATCCAGAGCATCTGGGGTAATCAAATGAACACAGAGCATGTTCCCTCCGTCTTTCACAGGGAGAGCTGGGGAAGGAAGGTCAGAGAAGGAGGACCGATAAAGGAGAGGAGGTGCTGAAAGTATTTCAGACCGCTCTGGGTCTATGTGTCCGGGAAGGTCTGATGATGCAAGAGAGAGCCCACAACTATCTAAGATCAGGTAAGCCCATTGTGTGTGTGTGTGTGTGTGTGTGTGTGTGTGTGTGTGTGTGTACATCTAGTCCTACTACCATTGGATTCCTTCCAGAGCTCGATGTGGATCTCCGACTGGCTCTGCAGGAGGGCTCTGGGGAAGGCATCACGAGACGCTGCCTGGTGTACGTCCACAGGATCCTCAACGCACTCGGCCACAGGAACGGGAAGCAGAGCGATCCAGACCCGGACCCACTACTCACTCCACAGACACCGGTATAACAGCCAGGGTTTTAGAGCCTTCATTACGCTACCAACAGTCGATTTCACTTCACTTCAGGGCAGATAGTACACTCCACGACCACAGTGAAGCCGCGACTCCCCCACCGGCTGTTCGTATGTTCTCGTTATCCTCTGTAGATTGAAATCAGAGTTTACGTAAAGTGTGATCGGAGCACGGGGCGCAAATCTTGCCCACAAATTAGTTAAAAACTAATTTATGAACATCAGTCTCGTCACTGGTGTATAAGATTAGTGCAGCTTTAAGGCACAGAGATTAAAGCTTAACCCAAACCAGGCTGATTTGATATACCCTGTGATGTGGTCGATACATAATAATAACATGACTCCTTCCCTGGGATTACTTTCTCTCCTCCATTCTACGCCAATACTTTGTGTTGTAACAAAGCCGTCTGGTGACCACTTCCTGTCGCGGCTCTGTGATGACTTCCTCCCGAGCCTCATCACCTCCTCTCAGCTCCTGGTGTACACCACAACCACAGAATGCGACCGTCGCCACGGTTACACGTCGGCCAGGCGGCGAGCCTACGCGGAGTCTCTCTGTCACCAGGTGTATTCTGACCTGTTGGACCTGGTTAACCACCGTAATCCCTTACCTGCACTGGCGCACCTTGATGACCCGTTGGCCAGGGAGCTGGCCGGACAGCAGGAACTGTCTTGTATCTTGTCGCGTCTTTATGATGTCACTCGCCCAGAAGAGGAAGAGGTCAGACAATGTTTGAAGTTTTTTGTATTTATTTGTATTTTATTTTGTATGCTTTAAACAGGCACAACTAATAACAGTGTGGGCTTGTGACGTACATGTGCACTATGCACACGTGTCTATGTAAAATCATTATAACAAAACTCTGGTATTCAGATATTCCACTGTTAAGATGACTTGTTGTTTGCAGATAAAAACCTACTTGTTGGAGAGGGACAAACAGCACCCGCTGGTGGTGGGAGGAGGGCCATGCACTGGGAAAACAGTCTTGCTTGCACACTGCTGCCAGCAGGTAAAAAGTTGAAAAGGTTGATGTTATCAGATAATACATGTAGCATATATTATCATTAGCCACATTTATAATACAATCTTTTTATTTGTCTCTTTTTGTGTCATTCATATATAAACATGCATATGTATGTCTCTACACATTGTCGTGGTCCTTTTCTTGGGCTAAGTTGAAGAGGTCCTCGGCATAATAACTTTAACTTTGTAACTTTAAATAACTATTCAAATGAATCGAAGTTGAATACGGTGGATGAAATTTGAAGAAAATAGGTTTATTGTGCAGTACAACAACCGAGTGGGTTCATGAAGTCACTGCCTGTCTCCTACAGAGTGCAGGCTTAAGTTTAGTTTTCTTATCACAATCAGGTCAGAAACTTTCAGGTTAGCAACTTTCATAAGTTTTCTTCTCATGCAATTAAAACAGCTTCTTGGGCATTGCAACCCACGCATCCTGTGCTGACTTCTCCCTTTTGAGATAAGACACCTGGTCAGTGTACCTTTTTCACTAGGCCAAGGTTAGGATGACATAGCTCTTGCTTTCATGTGATACATAAGAGAAGTAATGTTTTAAAGTAACATATTCATTGATATAACATATTAATCGGTTTAGTACTTTTAAGAACAAAAATATGTCCTTATGTGGTGATATACTTGAGTACATCTATCTGAATTAATATCTGGTTATATACTTGAATGCATTTATCAGGATTATGTCTGGTTACATACTTGGATACATTTATTTGGATTAATATCCAACAACATACACACTCCTGAATTGAAGCATCATAACAAGGCAAATGTTCAAAGACATACCACACATTGTTAAGTAGTTACCACATACAGAACTGTGGTATTAGTGCTTTCCTCATACAAAGTACAATTCTTTTTCTCAAAATACAGGTGAAATCGTGGCTAGCTGATCAAGACCCTGTGATCATTCCTTATTTTGCTAGCACAGAGATTAACCCGTCCCCAAGGCACTTTCTCTCCAGCCTGTGCTATCAAATAGCTTGCGGCTACAGACAACCACATGACGCCACCTCCGACCTCGACCTCTCCCAAAACCTGCCCTCTAACCTGGATCCTAACCATGAACCTTGTAGTGCAGAGAACCACCATTCCAACTCGAATCGCCGCTCTAGCACTGACCCCAAGGCCCAAGACCGGAACCCTCCAGAACAAAGTATCCCCAGCCAGTATTTTGAACTCGATCTCTCTCCATCTTGGCTCAAAGATCACCTCGCCTCACTCCTCTCCCGGTTCCCTTCTCCCGAACGGCCTGTTGTCCTAATCCTGGACGGCCTGGACGTCCATCAACAACACGCGGTCCAGTGCCTTCCTTCCCCCCTCCCTCCTAGCGTCAAACTCATCCTGTCAGTGTCCAACCGGCGCACGCAGGCCTTACAAGCCGTCCGACTACACTACCCAGAATGCACTCCTTCGCCTCTCCCTGTTTCAAACAGCATTGCGCCTACCGAGGAGGAGGAGGAGAGGGATGGTTTGCTGATGGAAACGGATCAGACACGAAGCAGAGGCTATGGATTTGTAGAGTTGAAATCAGCTGAGAGGAGACAGTGTGTCAGGATGGTTGCCTCCCTGCTCAGCAGTTCTGGAAGGAGAGTAACATCCGGGCAGCAGACGCTGGTTAACCAGGCTCTGAGCTCTTGTTCTCTGATTCTCTACGCCCGCCTCCTGCACTCGCACACCTTGCTCTGGACCTCAGGTAGAACATATTCATATTATATTAAATCCTTTATAGTATAGGTAATCAAATCGTTAACCACAACCGAGACAATTTCAGTAAATACAATTTGTTGTTACAATATTTGTTGAGATTCATGATGAAAACGTATATATGTATGTATGTATATTAGTGCACCTTCTTCAAAATGCGGTTTTGTTGATAGTAGAAATGTGAAGCTCACTGTTTATCTTGATTATGATCTTTCATCTTGTTAGATTCAGAAGTGATGGAATCCTCGCTCCCCAATGGCGTCCATGCCTCCATTTCCGCATTGCTGGACCTCCTCGAGCAGAAACACGGCCCGCCTCTGGTGCGTCGCTGCCTATCCTACCTCACCCTTTCCAGGACTGGACTCACTGAAGCCGAGCTCGCTGACCTGTTGTCCTGTGACGATGAGGTGCTGATGATGGAATACATGCTGAGAGGTGAAGCCCACCCATCCAGGTTGAGGGTACCGCACGTGAATGTGGAGAGACTCCTGCTCGACTTGAGGATGTTTCTCGTCAGGAGGACCGTGGCTGCTGGGAAACGCGTGTTGCTTTGGGTGTGCAGGCATTTCGGCCTGGTGGTGACTAAGAAGTATCTAGGTTGTCCCGAGTTGAGGAAGCAGCTTCATTCAGTGATGGCAGACTATTTCAATGGCCGATGGGCCTTTGGCAATGCGAAACCACTCGTTATTACGAGGGAGCCAGAGTCATCAGGAATGAAGGAGTTAGGGTCAAGTGAGACGAATGCGTCTTTTTCTGAAACTGCCCAAATGACGGTGTACATAGACAGGCAGCCATCATGCCAGCCCTTTCTCTTTAGGTCTTCAGAACCTTTGTCCTCTGCTTGCAAAGAGGTAGGTCTAGTGAACCTAAGGATGATCCTAGAGTTGCCCCATCACCTGCAAGAGAGTGATAGGTGGGAAGAGTTGGAGCATAAGTTGTTACTGTCACTTGGCTTTCAGCAGGCTATGGTTCAAGCAGGTCTTTTGGGGGATCTGGTAGCCATGTTGAAGGGAGAGAGTGGGTCACAAGTGGTTACTTTGCCCAGGGAACGAGCCCTCTTAGCCAGCGTGCTGAAATCCACTGCATGCATACTTCACAGCTCTCCCCAGGAGCTCCCAATGTTGATGGAGACTAGACTTCTTCCTTATGTCGGAGTCTACCCAGAACTGGAGGTCTACATTCAGGAGGTTGAACAGGACAGGAGAAGAAGAGGAAGCGGCATAAGTGTCGTGCTTTGCCCTGCTTCTTCCACTCTTCCCTCGATTCATTGTTCCCTGAGTGAGGTGGTACGAGGGCAGAGTTGTATTATCGATGTCGCTGTGACAGTGTGCAATGTTGTAGTGGGGGTCACGGAAAGTGGTTCTGCTTGGATGTGGAGAAGCCCATGGAGGGAGGTAGAGGAACTGTCCTTGAGCAACAAACAACTCAAAGTGAAGTTTTCTTGCGTGAGGAGTACCGGTAGAAGAATCTTGCTGTCCACACACTGCCACATGCTTTTCTTATTGGATGTCACCGGTCCAGAGATGTTTGTAGAAGTCGAGGGCCCACTGAAAACTGAGGAGTTTCAGGGTGAGACAGATGAACACACAGACATGGTTGAGGGATGTGTGGAGAGGAAGGAAAATCTGTGTGTGTGGTGGAAAGACAAACGTTTTGTTTGTGTGTTTCATGGCGCCAACGACAAACCCCTGACTTTTCAGTGTCAGAGCTCTGTCACCTGTTTGGTTTGCTCCACTGACGGTTGTTACATGTACTGCGGGCAGGAGACAGGCGCAGTGGCTATATTTGACATTAACAACACCAAGCCCATTTGTGAATGTTCAAACCCAAATCAGAACGCTATTCTAGCAATCATCCTCTGTGAAGAACAGTGGGATATGGCATGTGTTGACATTACCGGAAATATAACGCTTTGGAATGTGGATGGAAGACAATCCGAACCTGACTTTTTACTTGACTGTTGTAGTGGTAAAAGTGGCAACAGCATTCTCAATATGGATTACTCATATAAACTAGCCACCTTATTGGTATGCAAAGCTGAACAGATTACAGTGTGGAACACATCTGAATGGGTAATGTGGGGCCAGTTCATGGCTCCACAGGGAAAGGCTTTCATCCATGCATTGCTAGCCCAGGAAGGTCATCTCTTTCTGGCTTTGCTACAATCCTGTTCCCTTGTCCTGGTGTGGAGGATAAGCAGTGGGGAGTGTGTTCTTTCCCTTGACACAAGCAGCAGCACATCTGTTCCTAGACTTCTCAAAACAGCCTCAGGTTTTATAACTATCGCTCCTCATGGTTGTCTCTCGATGTGGGACTCTGAAGTGATATATGCAGCAAGTATGCCCCCCAAAATGTCATCTGGAATTAGGCAGGTGGTGGTCGATGAAGTCGGGGAGAGGTTTTACACAGCGGACAGCTCAGTGACGGTATGGGGTTGGAGCTTGCGAACAGGAGATCTGGAAGTGAACTTCTTTCATGACGGGCCTGTGGCAAAACTAAAGCTCTCTCCAGACAACCGCCATCTTGTGACAATCTCAGGTGGAGATATCTACATTTGGCAAATGGACACATGTCAGAACAGCTTCCGTATCAGCGGCAGCAGTGCAACAGACGTTCTCGTCACCCCGAACAGTAAATTTGCTGTGAGTCTTTGCGAGAGAGGCATGTCGCGAGTTTGGAACCTGGAAAATGGTGGTGTCGTGTGCCACATACACCTTTACCTAGCCGATGCCAAGGTGTCACCTGAGAGCACCTTCCTGATTGGCCTTCGGCACGAAGACCTGCTGGCCACAAGCCTGTGGTCAGGGTCTGTCAGCAAGCGCTTCTCCCGCGCAGAATACTCTGAGCGTGTTGTGGCATTCCACATGCTTCCTCAACAGCCAGACTTTGTGGTGGTGATGGGTTCCAGCGGAGGGGTGTACACCTGGAAGATAACTGAGGAGACGGCGATTCGGCAGTTTCGACTCCCTCGCTCCTTCATCGGTCAGCCACGGATCCTCCAGGCGTCCTCCACTGGAAGCTTTGTGATCCTATCCACAGATAACAACACCGTGGCCTTCTTGGACCTCTCTACACACCGAGTCTGCTCTGTGAAAGTTGAAGGTGCTGTTTTTGCAGTCTGTCTGGACGAAGCAGGGCGCTACGCTGTGTGTCTATCTCAGCCCTCTGCCCTGATGGAACAGTGTTTCTGCGATGTGCATCTGAAGGCCATGCTGACGGTGATACGACTAGCCGATGGGGGGAAAGTAGGGGCGTTGCATCTGGGCAAGATGCCATCGGCTCTGGCTGTATCTGAACAGCTGTGTGTATATGTTGGGTTTCATGATGGCTCTGTGGGTGTGTATTCCATCTTGGATATCATAACAACACAGGAATGTTCTGTCAGGGGGAGGGCCAATTTGATTGGTTGGAGAAATCAATGCTTATGTGGCACAGCACCTATGAGATTGTTACCTTTAGCAATCCCTAATATTACATGGTCATAGGCCTGTCCCCCCCCCCCCCCTGCAAAAAAAAGTTAACGATGAAATAATGCCGATCATACAATGTTGATTATACATTATGGTTTTCTAGTGGATTGAAACCCCAAGAAAATGCTCTCAATGTCTCAAGTCAATCTACTTATCTATGACAAATAAAACAGCACATTTATTCTGTGCATAGATTATTTTTGGTTATAATTTTTTCACAGAAAATAAAACATTGTGTACATTGTATTAACATTAAAGGTTATATTGATTGAACATTTTTATTTAGACAAATAGTTTTTTTCAAATAATACATCCACAGAGCTTTTAGAAAGAAAATATTATGATTGTGAATTAATCGTTTAAAAAAGGTTGACGGGTCTAAAATTAAAGGAATAATACAGCCTAAAACACTCTGACATCATTATAAAATGTCTATTGGTGATGTCACTTTGCCACGGCTAAACTTGATTACCACGTCACATGGGGCCATTGCTGCAGTAGTTACAATGGGGTTTAATAGGAGAGTATGTCTTCAAATCACTGTAGCATCAACCATAAGTATCAGATATTAGTTTCATTCCCATATGGCCACATATCCATAACAACTCAGGGGTTCTGTCTCAGAATCACTGCATATTCCATTTTTGCAATGTTCCTATGGCGAGAAATCAGTAATTTAGTAAGAGGACACACACATTTTTGCCGGGCCAGCAGCCTTGTTGATCCAGAATGCACTTCGGCTTTGCAGGCTTGGGGCGTGGCCATGACCTCAGTACAGCTGCCGAGGCGTGGCCTCGTTCGAAGAGCAAACGGCCTGGTAGTCACTGTTAACCCAGCTGATTTGGTCTGTTCTGGTAGCGGGGAGCCCAGATATGGCCGACGAATCTAGGTTTTGATATGCGGTCCCGGACCAGTTGGGCAGCGATTCATTGGATATCCCTCTTTTTATTTGAGCATAAACTTGCTAGCCTCAGCGATAGCCGATCGATAGTCTGCTATTCATTTTAAATAGTTTGATCGGTGGTCTCTATGAAGGCCGATCAGAAGAGCCGATCAGAAACACGCAAGATAATTTCTCTACGCGCCGCTAAAATGGCTTCACTGGTCTGTTGAGTATGTTGCCTGCTGTGATGGAGAAGCCATCCCATTAACTGGTTATGGATAGGGTTGAGTTAACGCACACGCACACACACACACACACACACACACACACACACACACACAGCTGTGATGGAGAAGCCATCCCAGCCGGGGCTCCTTGCCAGCAGGCCTGTCCACCTCCCACCATCACGTCCAGCACTCCCACCACCAAGAGCCTGGACAAGAACTGGAGGAGGAGGAGCAATGGGTGGAGGAGGGAGTGGAGAACTTGGGTGAGATGAATGGCAGAGAAGATGAGAAGAGTTGTCAAGGAGAGGAGGGAAGAGGATGGGGGAACTCATGTACTGAAGTAGGGAGGCAGATACAAGAAGGAGAATGTACTGGAGGAGGAGACCGAGGAGAATGCCTCCTCAACAGGATATTTCCTCAAGATACAGACCTCTGGGTAGAGGAGCAGGATGGGCTGGCTGGCAGCTCCTCATGTTTGTCTTACAGTGTGTCAGACAATGACCAAGACTATTCAAAAGACAGCACCTCAACCATCAAATCTGACCTGAGCCCCCACAACCAGGCTGAGACTTGGTCTGGTTGCATGTCTAGAAACACCAGCCTGCCTGCCAGCATTTCATTTCATTTTGACATTATTCTAGACAAATTAATGTTATATACTCTAATCTACTCCCTAGGGTCTAGGTGTTACCATCAGTACTACATCACCACCAGTGCTACTGTCACCAGTACAGCCTGCCACAGCTCCATCAGCTGACTTTAACAGCAGCAACTCACAATGACAGTGCTGGATATTAAATAAATATTATTTCATGAATCTGTTTGCTATTGTGCATATGTGATAGAGATTTAGGCTGGTATATGTAATTTGTATCAACCACATAATGTTGCTTTGATTTATTTAAGTACTACATATTCATATTGAAATATAAACACACAGCCATGCAATGCAAGTCAATGGGGGAGAGAAAAAAACACTTTTGGATTATCAAGTTTAAATCTACGGAGCAACTATTGAAGAAATCTTGCCAATATTTGGAGTTACATCATGGCAAGGTAACTACACAACCCAAACCTCTACCAAACTTTAATTATGCTTTCAGGAGTTTTGCACACACAGAAACAAGTTTATGAATGCATCAATGCGAATAAATTGAGGCAAAACGACAACTAAAATATTAAACAAGCGTATACAGTTTAACATAGATTAATATAGCCTGTCTATGGCAGAATAATAAGCCTAGTTTTGCTTCACATTGTAGGAACTATGTTGACATGTAAGTACCGTGGCTGCAATCTATTGGCATGTATATATATACATATACATATAAGTTGATTCGATAATGAGTTTATTGGATGCCATAAAAACTACAACTGCATAGAGCTGATCCACATGCTGCTCCCATCTGATCAAAGAGCGCTCAGTCCCTCCGCCCATCAGGCTGCGGGGTGTCCAACATAACGTGAGGTGGTAACTGCGTTTTTACAAAGTTGACGTGTTGAGTAAAAGGCTTGCACAATGGAGCTGTACAGTTGGAAAAACTGCGCAAGCCAACAAAATCCTGCTCGATTGTCGTGGAGCATCAATGAAGACATCGCACTCATCTGCCGTGGTGAGCAGCATACGTTATTCCTCACCGCTGATGGCCAAGTGTTGTCCGCTGGACACAACTCGAAAGGTCAGCTCGGTCGGAACAGTCCTAAGGATCAATCGAAGCCAGGTGAGTTGTTCTTGTACAGTATGAGCACGTTCGACATGGAAATGTATTTTAGCCTCGGCCTGTAGCCCATAGAAACATATTGACATACAATGTGCTATAAATATAGAAACAATATAGAAACAATCAACATACTGTATCTAACTCGTAATTCACATCAACTCATAAATGTCAACGCTTAGTATGACCAGATATATCGATATAACAATTGTTCTGTAGCCTATTATTTAGCCTGGTTTGCTCACTTTTTAAGTTTCACTTTCTCCTGCAAGTGCCTTAGGAAACGAAAGTCAAGCGCAGCGTTAGGAAAGGTGGGGAGGGGGTGGGGGGGAATTACGCCCTGAACACTGTCGGTAGTGAAGCATAATAAACTTAACTAATAATAATGTTTATCATGAATTTTGAATTGCATTGACTTTCCATGCCGTTTTACTGTTCACTATTTTACCGCCACTTTTACTCCCACTCACTTCCCCCCTGACCCTGACGAGGGCAGAGAAAACCATTTGTGTACTTGTGTATTTGATCCTCCACTGCAGGACGCGTGTCAGGTCTTAAGAGAGCAGTGAGTATTTGTGTATTTGATCCCCCACTGCAGGACGCGTGTCAGGTCTTAAGAGAGCAGTGAGTATTTGTGTATTTGATCCCCCACTGCAGGACGCGTGTCAGGTCTTAAGAGAGCAGTGAGCGCGGCCTGCGGTCAGGACCACTGCCTCGTGCTGTGTACCACGGGAGAGCTGTACTCCTGGGGGGCAGGTGGTGATGGACAACTGGGCGTTGGACACATGACGTCTATGATCCAAACACCAAGGTATTAATAGTGATGTGGTCACTGGCAAAAAGTGGAAGATTACCGTAATTTGTTAACAACGTACTCATGAACTCACTCAAAGATGTAAACCTCTATGATTTGCTTATCATCATACAGTCTGCTGTGTATTCCTATGCCAATACGGGTAGTCCAAGTGGCGTGTGGAAACTCCCATTCCTTGGCTTTAACGAAAGGTAGGGAAGTTTAAACACTGATCAAATGTTCTTGTTGCTTCTAATATTTATTGTTGGATATTATTGTTAGATGTTGGATTTCTTTGTCGTCTTTAGAAATGCTTATACTCTAGGAATAGCCTACTACTCAATAACAACATAAGTGAACAAATCTCAAGTGCCAGTGAACCCCAAATCGTGTTTTAGTTTTTTTTGAACTCCTTAATATGTCTTCTGTGATCTTGAACATAGTAATCTATACCATTTTGTCACTGTTACTAAAATAATGGCGTCATTCAGAGAGAACAGGTGTAAAATCCTATGTTTTTGCCAGTCTCCGCCAAACAGTTTGTGAGCTTTCTACTCTGCTCCAAGTCCCGGCGTCAAAGTGCCTTTTCAGAGGCAGGGACGCTGACGGTTATAGTATAACGCCACGGTGTGCGGTGCGTTCCATATACGTCGTTCATTATGACGCTCATACTCAACGATGTGTACTAAAATATCCCAAAGGGATAACACCTCCTTCCTAGAACTCTCAGTCCAAAAGGCATTTTTTTAAATCTCATAGTGTTCGAATTCGAGCTGAAACTTCTTTCACTTATACTTGAAATGAATGTGTCCTTGACTGGACGGTGTTTTCTTTCTATAGTCCCCCTTTAAGGTGGACACGCCGATGTGTTTTACGATAAAGTAGGCCTAACCACTCTTTTTTTTTGCGTGTTTTGATGTGTGGCCGTTTTTCCTCTATGCACACACCCCAGGCGGAGATGTGTTTTCGTGGGGTTCCAACAGTCACGGCCAGCTGGGTCATGGGAAGCAGGTGTCTCTGCAGCCTTGGCCTGCCCTGGTGCTCTCGCTCACAGGGATACCAGTTACCCTGGTGGTGGCCGGCGGGAACCACACCCTGATCCTCACTCTCTCAGGCCTGGTCTACTGCTGCGGGGCCAACAAAGTAGGCCAACTGGGACTCAACAGAGTGGACGAGAAAGGTACATATCACGATTTGATCAGATTTTTTATTTCTGTTTTACTTCTTCTTCCTTCTTCCTGATTATTTGTCTTTGACTGTTGTTTTGCTGACCCTTTGCCACACTTGTTTAAAAGGATGCAAATACAATTATTAAATGAAAGTATTGTTATTGTTATTATTATTAAAGTAAGGATGTACATGAAGTGCCCTGAAAACTAAATCTAATCCTAATAATAATTGTATAACCATTTATATCTGTCAATTAGAATATAGATTTCATGATTTGGGAATAGTAACGTCTGAACATCTGTCCAACAGGCAGGTTTAACATTGTTGCAGTACCGTCCCTCAAACCACTAGAGGTCGCCGCTGCAAGCTGTGGCGCAGAACACTCTGTTGTCCTAACAAAGGTATAGAGTGGCTAAGTCACACCCACCTCATGCATTAATATATATTACCTGTAGTGTAGTATGACATGACATGTAGTATACACATAAATGCAAGAAGCATTTATGTGTATCACTCTAGACATTCTCCGCAAGAGATTGTCAATGGAGCTGGAGCTACGCTAGCTTTGACAAACATCAATTAGCGATTTATTTGTTTGTTTATTAATGCATGATAATAAAGTTATGTATGGATTCAGACAACCTTCGTGCTCTGCCCCCACACATTATTTTTTTATGACTCAGTAAACACACAAGAAGATGATATATGTTTAAACATAATTGTTTACTGGGGGAGAGAACAGCTGACCCGCACATATAATCTCCTATTGGCTGTCGCTCGTCGACAGTCGCTGATCATTTGCAAAAAGTTAGGCAGGTGTGTGCAGGCGTAACTGTGTGACGGACGGATGGCGTGACACACGGCCCATCATTGTAACTGCCCCGGTTATCAATGAGTGCCAGTGGCAGTATAATTGCTGTGTGTTTTCGTTGTGCTCTCTAGGATGGAAAGGTTTTCACCTTTGGAGATGGAAGCCACGGTCAGCTGGGCCACGGCTCTACCGCCGGTGAACTTGCACCCCGAGAGGTCCAGGGCATAGATGAAACTGTCTCACAGATGGCATGCGGCAGGTACTAATCACATGACGTCATCTCGTGTGGATGTGTGGTGGATTAGGGAAGACCATTATAAAAAAATACTTGACATCGGTTTCTGCTAAATATTGATATGTTGATATTTCCAGCCACCACACCTTAATACTGGGCTCGTCGGGCCGCATCTGGGCCTTTGGCAGCGGGGTGAAAGGTCAAAGTGGGAGTGATGGTTCAACACCAGCTCTTGTAGAACGTCCATGGGCCGCTGATGGTGCGGCAGCTGTGCCCAATGGTACTGTGTTTTCATTCACTGAGGATGGCAGTGCGTTATGAAGGATTTGTTTTTCTTTATTCATACATTTTTAAACTAGTGTGAGTATTATGTTGAAATAGAAATGGTATAATGTGATCTGAGCATCTAGATGAATAAAGTTGATCATTGTGACGTACAGTTTGCACATGCTGTTCATGTACAGTTATATAGGAACTCTGTTATAACTAGCATAGCGTTACATAACATGTTTCACCTTGTTCTACTTCAAAAGCAGACTTGAAAATAGCAGCTGGATGGAACACAAACTTCCTCTATGCCTCCCCCGCTGAGGTATAGTATTGAAACATATTTGATCTAATGCTAATGTAATGACACCTTACCTTGTGAATAAGCTACAAAACATGAGCACACAACTAGCCTGTGTGTCTGAGTCGGTTTTAACATTGTTTTCCGTACATTATCATCAGAGCTTTCATTTCTGTTTCTTTCTTCTTCTGTGGTTTTCTGTAGAGTCTGGAGAGGGAGTTGACCATCGGGCGGTTTGATAAAACAAAACTACAAAGATGGCAGGCGATGGACAAAGGCGATCACGATGCAGTCGAGTTCGTTATTACATTCTTTATGCTTCGTTGTACATAAATAATAATAATGTCCATATTTTGTCTATTACTGCTGTATCATCAGTGCTAACTAATGTATTGTAATATTTGCATTGCAGGGATTTTCTGTCGATGTTTGCTACAAGTTCAAGCCTTGTCGCTACTTTCGCAAAACCCAAGTAAGTTCTATTTCTAGGTTCTGGGTTCAGTCCCCAGATGTCTCACCTGTACACATCCTAGGACCAAGATACCAGAACAGAAGTGCAGACGTATTAACCATACCTACAACCAGCATCATGGTTTACGAAGCTACCCATTCCAACCCTGTTTTTATATGGCAACATTCAATGTGTCTGTGTATTTAATTTTAGCCACTTGGAGTGCAGCTGTTTACCCAATAAGATACGCCTTCTAACTGAATGTCCTGGATGTTGTCTGGTGATAGTTTACAACCTGGATCTTCTTACGCTGTGCCTAACCTCTCTTCTTCTCGCCAGTCTGTCTCCATCGACTACAGGGGAATTAATTGTTGATGTTGAGGCTGCTGTCCAGATTTTTGACCAGCTGCTGGAGGTCCCATGGCTCAAACAAACAGCTAAGACCAAATCGAACATACTCTTATCCAGAACACATAATATTAAGGATCATTTCATATTTGCATATTTCTTGTCATATTCTGCCTATTTTAACTAATTATGCAACTATTTTCCATCTAGATTGTTTTTCCCGGTATTGTCAGCCATCTCTTCCAGGCAAAGTCTGTGCTGAAGTTACCGGATGTTGTCCTGATTCTTCTGACATGTCCTCTTCTCCAAGACGACAGAAATGTGATGGATGTGGTCATCCCCCTGGCTAACATTATCACTGAGCTTAATGACAAGACGTCCGGGTTACTAAGTGAGCGCCTCACACCTCTAACTTGAATCTGATTGATTAATTTGGTCCTATGTAGTCTCACAAATCAGACTTTACATTAATATCTAAAGTCTGATGGCAGACAAGCTCAAATCTGGGTGAACTTTCTTTCGCTTCATGTTTGTTTTGACCAATCATGTTGCTGGAGGCAGGGATCTGTAAGTGTGTGTAAGTGGCAAAACTCGGCCAGCAGTAGTAAACTGTAAAAAAGTGTAAAGGTTTCAAAACAACAACATGTAGACTGGCCATTGCAGAAATACACTTCCCCTCGCCCTAAAACCCCCCTCTGAAAGCTTCATCCGAGTATTCTTAGGTAGAATAACGAAACAGGAAACAAGGCGTAGCCCCGCCCCCTTCAGTCCTGGTTTCCGGCCCAGGCTCTGTGCCGTCTCCCCCCAGATGTTCTGCTGTAACAGAGTAGGACTGCTGGATCCCAGATTAGGTCCTACGAGAGTAGGAAAACCATGGCTGGTATCTGGTATATTATAAGTTTATATATTATATTATTACTTATACTTATGTATGTTATAAGTATACGTTATTATAAGTATAGTATAGGTATATTATAACTTATTAGAGGTAGCTATATTATCATGATAACTTGTTATAGATATGTATGTACTTTATTAATCCCAGATGGGAAATTTGGTAAATAGGTATATTATAGGTTATTGTAGGTTATTACAGGTACTATAAGTTATTGTAGGTTATTACAGGTAGTATGGGTTATTATATAGTATAGAATGTGTTTGTATAATGCTGTTGCTGTTGTTGTTGTTTTCCTTAGGAGGCTGTTGGTCTTCCCTGCCCCCTGCCATCCTGACCAATCACATCGCGGTGTTCAAACAGGCCCTGTCCTTCCTTCTCAGGAATGGCCTTCTGGAGACTCACAACAATTACGTCAAACTGTTGCTCAAGACCCTCAAGATGCTCTACAAAGTGAGACCCTAACCTTAATTCATTCATTTTCAATGACTAACAGTAACTAGTACACTGAAATGAGACCTAATGGCTCAGTCCTAACCAAACCATTTTTTATTTATTTTTACAATATAATAATAATAATAATACTAATACTAATAATAATAATATTATTATTATTTTTAAAAAATAGAAAAAGAATAATAATGTAGTATAATAATAATACTAATAATATAATAATAATAATAATTATTATTATTATCATTATTATAATATGGTTTCATTAGTTTTATATTATTGTTAAATATTTATTTATGCATTGTTTTCACAGGCTAATAAAGCTGGAGAGTCTCTGAAGGTCCCACTGAGTACTTTCTACGTAGACCAAGTCGAAATGACACTCAATCCTCTTTTGGATGTCAGCTTTTGGGTTGCATCCTCACAAGTGGAGGTAGAAACAAACCAGTCATCATTTATTCATATCTTTTCATTTGGAGATAATATCTCAAATCCAATATCTTAGGATTGCTGATGATTTTATTGTGTGAAGACACATTCCATCCTTAACACATACACTAATTGCTTAATGATCAATTGTATATCATTTTCAGCCACAAAATTATACAATTGTCCGCTCTGGAATGTAGTGGTTAAAGTATAAAGCACTCTAAAATGTCAAAGCATCAAATATAATGATAAATTGTCCTTCGTATTATATTTAAGGATGAGGAGAACACACCAGCCATCTTCTGTCGGTACCCATTTGTGTTAACTCTCATTTGCAAGTTGGCGGTCTTTAAAATCCAGGCAGAGTATCTCAAGGTATTACTGTCAGAGGGAATATTTCACCTGTTTTTCGTCAAAATTATCTTTTGATACATGCTACATAGCCTGCTATGTAGAAATGATGCTTATTGCTTATAGAGATTCAGGCCATATGCAGTAAAACGTCATTCAATTGATTGTATATTTTGTTTAGTATCATCTACATTTTATTTATTCTTTGATCATTTAATTGCATTTTCGTGAAAATACAATTACATTTTGATGAGCCTTGCTTCCTTTCCTACAGCATAAACACCGTCTCGACATAAATGTTTCCGTGGCGGGGCCAGGATTTCAGTTTAGCATCGAGGAGAATCTTGACGCGGCCCCAGTGTTCCAGCTCAAACTGAGACGAACACACCTTGTTGAAGACACCTTCCGCCACCTGTCTTCTGCCGACCACTGCGCTTTCCAGAGGCAACTCTCTGTAAATATGTCACTGTTGAAGTTAACTTGTGTCTTTTAATTCTATCTTGTCCCTCTTACTGTTACTTCTCAAGGTCTCTATCCCACTGGGTTTTGGGGAGAACTTCCTAGTCTCTTTGAGGGCTTTTGGTTCGGGTGTGTCGTGTAATGTGGGCATGTGACGTCCTTTGAGGCTGACTAACTCTACGATATTAAGCTTGTAATGTTATCGTTCCTATAGGTGCAGTTTAAAGAAGAACTGAAACTGACAGAGGTCAACAAAAGAGATTTCTTCATCAATGTGTTTGAGGAGCTCATGGACCCGGAGTCTGAAATGTTCATGTATAATGAAGGCCAGACACTAGCGTGGTTCCCTGCCGAGGTGAGGAATACCAAAAAAACAGCAATATAAAAACATATATATATACATATATATAATATTCCCCACTAATCAAATGCTAAGTGTGTGTTTGTGTGTGTGTGAGACAGATTGAAAAGCCCAGATTGCAGAGGTACTTCCTGTTTGGGGTTCTATGTGGCATTGCCCTGTACAACCACAACATCATCCGCCTGCCGTTCCCATTGGTTCTCTTCAAGAAGCTGGTCAACGTGAAACCATCCTATGAAGATTTGAAGGAATTTGAGCCTGTAGTAGCAAAGTAAGTCATGGATTTACATTAATAAATAGCCTGGCCTTTGATTTCCTGTGGTCCATATATTGTTATCTAATCAAACATATGAATGTTATTTTATAAGAATACTTATACAACTTTTTTATATCACTTTTATTGGATTTTTTTAAAGTATCAATTCAAGGCATAACTTGTCTAGAGCCAAAGCAATTTCAAAGGCTAATTCAAAGCTGTATCTTCAGACACCCTAAATGTAGAGAGGTGGTCAGAGTAGAAGAAGGCAGTTAAACTAAATCAATGGCGGCCATCCTTACAGGAGTTTTCGTTGCATTTTGGAAGACTACACCTCTGAGGACTTTGACAACATGGACTTAATCTTCACGGTAGGATGAATTTCATTCTTCAAAACAGAAGACCTTATTGGCTTTTCTTCAGTAGCACCTGCCCTTTTTTAATTGACAATGCGATTTCATTGGCTGGGTCATTGTGTGTTGCAGGTAAGCTGGAATGGCAGAGAAGTGGAACTTGATTCAAAAGAGAAAGGGAAGCCTGTCTCATGTTCCAACAAGTAGGTTTAGACTTTGGCCTGACAATATTTTTATTGTAAAAACACCTACAAGAAGTAATCATTTTCTTCACTTTCACTTGTCTTGATTTTTCTATAACTGTTTACATGAATACAGCGCTGACATAATATCAATGGGTACCATTGTACACATATCCAGCAGACAGACAAAGCAAAATAGTTGAATTCAAACATTGTGCAGAAATGTTTTTAATCAATAACTTGTACCCACCTGCAAGCATGTACACTCCCACTACAAACTTTTCATCTTCACATAATTGATAAACTTGGATAAGGACTTTGCTGAAAGTGGTTAGTTGTGCGTCTACATAAGTCATCTTGATTTCAGTGAACCTACTACCATATATCAGGAGCATTTATGTACAATGAAACGCGTATGGGAAACATTACTAGCGAGCCATTGCGGATTACGAAATACGTTCATTGTTATTAATAAAATTCATGAAAATTGACAATTGCATTGTCAATTCTAGTTTTCCAGACTTTTAAATGTGATCTTAAATCCCTCAGGACCTTTTCTGTCCCGTAAATAATATTATCACACAGTGTTCATATTGGCTTACCAAAACACATATGTACTTTTTCTAAACTATAGCGCTGTGTGTCCATCCACAGGAAAGAGTTTGTCGACGCCTACATCAACTATGCCTTCAACAAATCAGTTGAGCAGGTGTTCGAGGAGTTCAAGAGAGGCTTCTTCAAGGTGTGCAACAGAGACGTGGTGAATTTCTTCCAGCCGGAGGAGTTACGAGGTGTGATGGTGGGCCTGGAGTTCACTGACTGGGATGTGATGAAGCAGGTCTGTACTACGCCGCATAAAAAGTAACACTATTTTATCGAAATAGAGGAGATCATAGTATAAGCATGTTGTCTGTTCCTGACTTGACTTGCATGGGTAGTAATTAAAAAACGATTTGACTATTTCACCACGAGAAAACATCTCTTTAATGTAAGCGTGTGTGTGTGTGTCCGTGTATGGGGGCCGTTAGACCCAAAACTCGACCGTGTCATCACAGCAATATTTTGAAACGCTCATGCCTCAACATATGGATTTTTCCTATCTTTTGTGGATGCATTGTAAGTGTAGTCAGAAAAAACATATTCGTAGTTTTACTTAGTGTTTGGTGTTTGGAGTTGCAGAAAATCTGTGAATGGGTTTACAAATCTGCCTAAATTAATTTGAGGATAAATACATGAACAATAGCAAACTTGCATAATACATTATTTGAATACATTACAACTTATTTTTGAGTGCGCATACAACTAATTGATTACAACTCTACGAAGACACTCCTACGAGTGTCGAAAAGCTCCCATATTTTCAGGCTGTTATTAAAATCATAAAAATGAACAGTAGCCTAGCCAGTAACCATCAGTAACCATTAACTGTTCATGGTTATGAAATCTGCCTCCATGTGCCTTTTTTTATTATATTATATATATACGAGAAAATCAATCTGAGAAAAAAGACAGAGAAACAAGATGGAGTATGAGAAAACTGAGAAAAAAGATCGAGAACGGATCATTTTTTGAAAAAGAGAGGGAGAAACAAGATGGAGAGAACAAGAAAATCAAGAACAGAGAAAATATGGAGAGAACGAGAATGAGAAATAAGAGAAAAAATATGGAGAACAGAAAAACTTTGAAAAAGGTGGAGAGCGAAAAAATCGAGAAATAAGAGAAAAAATATATAGAGAACAGAAACATTTTGAAAAAAGAGAGAAACAAGATGGAGATAAAAGAGAAAAAGAAAAGAACCAGATAAATTATCAAGTCCCTCGGCAGGACTCGAACCCGAGTTTCCAGAGCTCATAATCAACAGCTCTCTCGGCTGTGCCACCGAGACTACGGTTATGATTGGGTTGGAAGTTATAACTAACATTACAATTCACATGACATCTTTTCTTTCCAAAACGCACACGTGGTCATCGCGGTTAGGGTTGTATCTGGATTCACTGTTTGCTACATGACTACATGGCAATGTTAAATAATTGTTTATTTGTAATACTGTATCTCACCCAGAACACGGTGTATGATGGAGAGTACAGCAACACACATCCCAATATCATAACCTTCTGGGAGGTGTTTGACGAACTGACAGAGGACGAAAAGAAACGTTTTCTCTGTAAGTATGATACATGCGTCTGCTACATAACTATATAGTAGTAATAGTTTGTACATGATGTATCTTTAAGGAGTGTTTTTGTAAGTTTACAGTTACATACATTTTATTGTAGTATGCAACTGCACACAATGATTTATAGAAGAGAGATGAAGCAGAATAATTTTTTTCTTCTTTCAGTTTCTTTGAATATTCACCAGCTTCCTTTCTAACATCATCTCCACCGATCTTGCCGTCAGTGTTCCTCACAGGTCAGGACCGTGTACCCATTATCGGTATAAAAAAGGTGCAGATGACGGTGGCTATCCTGCCCAATGCCACAGAACTCCATTTCCCAGAAGCCCTCACCTGCCATTCCCTGTTACTGCTGCCCAACTACAGGAGATACCCAACCAAGAGGACACTCAAGAGCAGGCTTTTAGGAGCCATTTACCACACTAGAGGCTTCTGGAAGGAATGATAGGAAACATCACAAGATGTTTGGTCACACCATAGGGTGACATTTGTTTGGCTCCAGATATCTAACTAGGTAGACTTGACTGGTATATTTTGCTTCTAAGACATGCAGTCTTTGTCACGGCCGTGCCCCATTGCTTCCCCTGGGTCCTACACTCCTCCTGGTTACCTGCTCATTAGCTTCATCACCTCCACCTGTTTCCTGTCAATTAACCTCCATATATAAACTCTGCCTTTCCACACACTCACGGCCAGATCGTACTTGTTTACACCAACCCAATCCACTCTCCATTACCCACCTGCTCACCTGACTGCCTACCGGTCCCGTCCGGTCTACCTGTCTGCTTACCTGCCTGTCTACCGGTCCCGTCCGGTCTACCTGCCTGGTCTACCTGTCTACCTGTCTGCTCACCTGCCTGCCTACCTGTTTGCCGGTCCCACCCGGCTTACCTGCCTGCCTGTCTACCGGTCCTGTCCGGTCTACCTGCCTGCTTGCCTGTCTACCTGCCTGCTTGCCTGTCTACCTCCCTGGTCTACCTGTCTACCTGCCTGGTCTACCTGTTTACCTGTTGCCGATCTCCTGCCTGTCTGACTCCTGTTGCCGATCTCCTGCCTGTCTGACTACCACGCATGTTGCCGATCTCCTGCCTGTGTGACTACCACGTCTGTCGTCTGCCCTTGGGTCCAACATCAACACGATCGTCACAGTCTTTGCTCATGTAAACACACCATTCGTCTTTTTCGTTATATCAGTATGTTGAGAGTTCCTGTTTGAAATTGCATACTACAGGTTCATTCCTACGAAATGATTGTTACGTGACTTTTGTTAGTGAGAAGTGATTTGTGATGTTTGAATCGAGGGGTCCGCCAACGGATTCACTTGCATCGTAAACATTGTAATCTGGGACCGATGTGAATCGTGAGATCCCACATGTTCAACTAGTTAAGAAATCTAAATGTTATGTTATTATGCACTCGCTCCAATTCAGAAAATGCCATATTCTGCTTTATTTCATTTGAACAAGAACTACAACTAATAAAGTCCACAAGATCAGTCAGTCTCCGTGGCTGTTTTTTTTTTTATTATTAAGAAGTCTAAACAAAGTCATTACATATCTCCAAAAGCCTAAAATTATAAGCCTTTATCCTGCTGGAAATCATGAAAAGGGTCAGTCTACTTTGGCAAGAGATGTTTTTCTCGACCCAATGTTCCAAATGTCTGTATTGCATTCAGTTAGCCGACTAGCAAGTTGTTTCAAAAGAAAACATTTGATTTATTGTGATTTCCAATGTCATTCAAAACACATCCAAACAACCACAACGGTTCAGGAGTTTGTATTTTGACGAACAAACACTAAATCGAAAAGATTATTTTGAATGGCCGTGTTAAAACAAATGCTACTCTGCTGCAGTTCCACATTTTTGAGAAAGGTATAGTTAGCGTTTGCTAAATTGCTACAAGTATAGTGACAAGTGAGACATCAGCACATACAATTACCCTACATGTCAAACGTACTTCATCTTCAATATTTATTCAAGTAGTACGTATCTAATCTAAGGGGGTAAAAGCTTCACAAAAAACATAGGCCACCATAATTCCTCCCTTTATTCTATCGCTCTTTCAATATGAAAATAAAATAAATTACCTGGTCTTTAAAACGGTATCAAAAACAACTTGGCATAGGGTCAACATAGTTTATAACATGTATCATTCAGCGTGTAATCGTGACGTTAACGCAAATTAAAGGCAACAAAGCCAAGATATGCATACGAATGGTTAAAACCTGGGCTACATTACATCCTTACCGTATACATTATTTTCAAAACCGTTATCATGAAATGAATGACCGTAAACACCCTGAATCACATTAAGAAAAACCTACAAAACATCTTTTTACACAAAGTGGGAGACCTCAAACAAAGAGATCACGAGTCTTCTTCTGTCAAAGTGCCTCCTGGCCAACACTGAAGCAGTAGCACGAATATAAAGCAGTGGTAAACACAAACGGGACGAGGGACACAGTTAGAGGAAAAGACGTCGCCGGAGGCCTTTTGAGTTGTGCGCTGGCCGCCGAACGAGTTGTGTTGTTTTACACAAAGACCACTTCTTGCTTCGTGGGGTTTGGACAGCGTCAGTGTTTTGATCCACACGGCTTGTGTTTTTGAGATGTCATGGTCCATGGTATTAAAATTTCCAGAAACATACTTTCACTTTACACAAAACATATGTACATACGAAAAAAAACGGGAAAAAAACGACTGGATATCCAAAACACTTGAAGCAAACTGCAGAAAATACAGAACGTTCTCAGTCATTACATACAAATGACAATACAAAAGATGACATTAAATCGGTGCTATGAGAGAGGACAGGCCACAACGGCCTTAGAGGGGCCTCCGCTGGATCATAATGACGTTTGTGTCTTTGTTCTGTGCTTGGTGTTAACATCTTTGTTTGCGTGTGTTCGACGAATAGATGTTGCAGGGTTTTTTTGGGTTTCGTTTTTTTTTTTAAATTGTCACATCGTTGTCACTTTTAGGGGCCAAAGTTCAACTCTGTGTTTTGGGAGCGCACGTGTACGTGCACGTGCACTCGGGGGACTTATCTGACGAGGTGGTAGGTGAGCCAGTACATGAAGACGGGCTGCGCTGCAGCTATAGACATGGTCAGGTACATCCTCAGCTGATTCCTGGATCCCCTCACCAGCTTGCCCTCCGCCGCTGCCTCAGACAGCAGCTTCAGACGCAGCGTGCGGATCTGCACCGTGGTGAAACGCACAGGGATAAACCAAGTCACGCTCATGATGGGACGTTCACTGTTAACATTTTCACGACATTAGACCCGACTACCCACCATGAAGACAAAGATGGCTGCACAGCACCACAGCAGGGAGAGGTAGTACCCGAGTCGTCCAAACAAAAGGCCTCCGATCACTCCGACGATCATACTAGATAGGGGGTGAACCAGCGAGAGAGAGAGAGAGAGTTGTAGTCATATGATGGTTTACGTAAGCCGTGTTCTCCAGACTTTAGTCTTTAGTTATGAGGGGACGTTTGTTTTTCTTCTTATATACAGTATTTACATGTATTCAAATGTAACAAAAAATAAGCAGGTCATATAAATAAAAAAATAAAAAATCTGATCAACAACGCACACACATCAAAGTAAGTAAAAAAGATTCGATAGGACAACACATACCCAACATATTTGTAGCCGGAGAAGGCCAGCAGGTCTACGGTGGTCAGGTCAGTGTTAACTGTGACCAGATACAGAGACAGCAGCACCGCCAGCACCTCCATGACCAGCCACACAAAGGCTGAACTGGCCTGGACTCCCAACAGCTCCGGGGAAAACCTGCCAAGTGAAGGTGCAGTGTGTTTACCATTCATGTCTCCAACTTTAAATCACTTCATTCAAATCAGTGTATACAAAAATATTATTTGCATTTGCATTTGTCTTGACATGCTTGGAGACATATTTTGGTTTGTAGTTTGTGTAAGGTTTACTGTTTACTATTATATATATTTCGAACTATAAAACTATTAAGAAAAAGGTTCTCCAAGAAAGCTATGAGTGGACACAAGAAGTTAGAGGAACAAAATAAAAGCAGAAGAAGATAGCCAACAACACACGTTAGAAAATAGGAAGCTAGCTAACAAGATAAACACAGAAACTACAACGATACAGAGTAACTTGAGTAAGCTAAATTAGCACAGAGACAACGGCGTGGCAGTCACAGAGACCCTGTAGGTGTGTAGCATGTGTGTGTGTGTGTGTGTTGTGTGCGTACCTGTTCTGTGTGCCTAGAGCCAGCCCAGCGACCAGGACGTACGTGATGAAGCCCATGAAGGGGATGTAGAGGTCAGGAGCGTTGACGTCAAAGCGTGGCGCCACAGGAGTGTCCTGCTGGTAGCTCACTTCCCAGTTCTAAAGCGAACCAAGCGGAAACGTGTGGGTGCCCGGGAACCACAGCCACCCTCTCGCTCATTTACGGAAACAAAACCTTTTACAGTATTTTGGTCTTCAAATGAAATGTGCATGTTGACTACTAGAAGCCTTGGCCAGAGGAACATCAGTACACACCGAGTGATCATACAGTTGCATATAAAAATGTTGTGTACTGCAGGACGGAACGTTTCAGGTGTGAAGTAAGGTTATAGCAAGTATAGAAAAAGCCTAAAAAGAGTACAGTCATCAAGCTGGTGAGATAGCGCGCACCCTACTGGCTGGATCACACATCTTTTAGGCATCATACCTCGTGCATGTAGGGGAACACCAGCAGGCCCAGCTTCTTCCCCACGTACACGGTGTCCACAGCAAAATAGTACTTCAGCTTGGAGATGGGCAGGAATCTGTCCAGCTGCAACACGCACGCATAAGACGTACTTCTTAGACATGCATTCACTGTCGATATACTTCAGCATTTTGGTGGTGCACAACAACCTGGCCAATTGTATTATTGAGACAACTTCTAACTAATAATAAACTAATGTATTACATGTACTTAAGGTAGGATCAGGTTTTTTTTAGGCCGATACCAATCACCAATTGTTTTAATGTGTGATCCGCTGATCCGATAGCGATATTTTTTACAGTGAAATATAGGCTACAATTGTACCGTTTTTTCCCACAAATTCCTTTAAAACTGGGGCAGCCAGGTATATAAACCTAAAAATGTCATTCAGTTTGACAACTCCAGCCCATGCAACTGCAGCATACACTTTTCATTCATTATTGATTGAGATTTATTCAAGGAGTTTCACACACACGGAAACAAGTTGACAAACTTGTTTCCAAAATTAGAACGGAACTGTATTGGTGCAACACACAGACTCTTTGTGAAATCCGTGCCTATGAAAGGACAGCTGTGAAGTACCGTGGCTGCAATCTATTGGCTACATAACGCTTGGGTTATGCCGTTTAGAGACATCATTATTTTGGAAATCGCTCTCGCTCATCTTCCATTAAAGCAGCGGAGTAGCCAGTTAGTTTCACATAAAGCAGAAGGAATTAGCGGGGAGCGGCCTTGTCCTATGAGGTTACAGATACTTCAATAGTTTCAACTAACATGGGGATGTGTGAATAATGACAAGTGTACGACTGCTCTTTTTTGCAAACCTAAAAAAAATAAAAACACACGGGGAGAGTGAAGCCCGTTCTCCAGTGAGATGCAGGCTGGTTATTGGCTGGTTATTACATCCTATAACCGGGATCAATGAAACGGGCTATATGTCTATGGTTAAGTGTAGCCTAGCTTTATTGAGAGTCAGGGCAATTTAAAGAGGAATTATGTTAAATGTAGGACAAGTTCAGTGACTGAACATAATGATGGCGCGTCTTGTGCACAATTTGTCTTGTGCACAATTGATTTTGAGTCACGTGATCGGCTCCTGTAACCGGCTATTTTTTTGATCGGCCGATCACAAATCACGTGTTTAGGTCGTATATCGGCTGATAATGCTCTGTGACAGATCGCTCGGTGCATCACTAAATAAGAGTCAGAGTGAGTCAGTCTTACATTCTTGTCGACCATCTCTTTGCCCTGCAATGCCAGGGAGCTGCCGTAGGCCATAGCCAGGTTTGACATGGGGTCTGACAGGATGGACTGACGAGGACAGGCCCCTGCTTGAGGCCCAGCTGGCTGGTTCCTGGTGACGTAACATTAACATTTTAAAAAACACATACATAAACATTAAAAAAGAATTGTATAATGCAAAAAGAGAATGCTATGCCGCTTTCAAAACACATTTCAGATAGAATATTATGGCTCCAACCAAATTAAGCTGTGGAAAAGATGTCATTCTTTGGGATCTACATTGCCAACCTGTCTGTTATATAAGTGAATATATCCACAACACTATTTAGTGATGCAATTGTGGCTCAACCACGTGGCACAACCACTACTTACCTACACTCATTGGTTTGACAAGAACGGACTAAATCAAAAATGAGTGAAATAAACATGAGCTACATCAGCTACTCGGTACATGTCACTGTGGATGCTTGTCTTCCTACCTGTAGCCCCCAGGCTGTGCTCCTGGTCCTACTCTGCTGGTATCCTCAAACAGTGGACTGGCGTCCGGGGCATCGGCCGGGCTGCTCCTCCGACGCATGGTAGGCTCTGGAGGAAAGAGGCCAGGTGGAAATGGGACATAAAACAATATGAAATGTCGCCGTGTGCATTTTCTGAAGAGCATTATCATGAGCCAACTCTTCGTGCGAGCAATATTCCGTGAGCATGCTATCATGCTAATGCTAGCAAGGTTAATACGCAAACAAGCTACGTTTCAAGTCCCCGGGCCACTTAATAGCGGACTTGTGATTGATTGAATGATTTGGCTCATTTACGGGGCTGATCGTTTAAGTTTGACCGTGAGTTATAGCGCCCCCTGTGGCCAAACTGGTACTTCACTTTTTGTAGACCTGGGTTGTATATGTGTACCAACTATGACAACTCTGAGTTGTTCACCTCTGGAGTGGTTGAAGTCACCGTCTTTTCCCCATTGACTTCCATTATAAAAAACAATAGCTTGGCGAGCACCTGCAACAGTGGTACGTTTAAATTGACACTGTGGCGTCATTTTTTGAGCTATGAGCACTACACATTACCTAGGGGGGGTGGTTTTAAAGCGCATGGTCTTAGGTCCCTGGGCTACTCTGAAGCGGACTTGTGATTGATTGATTGAATAATGTCGGCTAATTTGCATATTCTTTATTTGCACATAAGTCGGTAATTTTTAGGTCAATCAAAAAAACCGAAATGTACGTTTTGGTCAGGCAGAGGAAAGCAACACGTGGGCATTCGACATGTCTAGTTATTACATAATATGTGGGGGCGGGATGACAATACATGATTTCCTGAGAAATCCAGGTGAGGGAGTTGTTTTTGTTGATGCAATGAAGCGATGTTGTGTTACACAACAGTTACCCTTTTCCTGGTCTAAACAGTTTGTTAAAAGTACTATCATCATGAGCATTAGCGCATAGACTACTACATAAGTGAAGAGTGAATTAAAGGAATATTCACCCTAACAATTTAATATTCTAACATCTGGACCATCCCTGGAAGGAGGGATCCCCCACTCTTGTGTTCCTTCTCAAGGTTTCTTCCTTGATAATTAAAGGAGTTTTTTCTTGCAATTTGGAGGGGCTAGGGTTAGGGGGTGTCATAAATACAAGACCTGTGAAGCCCCTTGTGACTGTAACTGTGATTAAGGGCTATACAAATAAAATTGACTTGACTTCAATTTCGACTTGTTAAGACATGTGTGTGAAGAAGAAGTCTACATAAGCAGCACATACTCTCATGGGTTACCATGATCTAGGTTGTTCGTGACAGACATTTGTATTTTGCTGCCTCTGGAACAAACCACACCTGGTTCCAGTATCTAAGGTGGGACTGGTGGTGTGAAAGCTGTCATCACATCCTCATACTCAGCCACCCCCAAGAGGCCGTGGGTGTACAACATACTGCTATTAACTAAAGAGGGAATAAGGAAAATACCATATACACATTAACAGTTGTGTGCACAGTTAAACTCATGCAATTTTGGAAATTTTGAAAAAAGAAATGTTATGCTATTTTCTCCCCAAAAACATTGTATGTGTCCTTGTGGTCTAATAAATATGTTGAATGTATTTCCTACCTCATAAGTCATTCGCAAAGTGTTCTTTTGGGCATATGTTATATGTTTACAATGTAAACAGATTTCTTTATTTATTACTAATTGTTTTTGCATATTGAAATGTCTGTAAGTCTCGGCGACATTGTAAATGAGGGTAACCTCAACTGTCTATTCGAGAATAAATAACGGTTTGAATGAATGAATGAATGAATGTTTTGAATGCTACAAATCAGTACAATGTCTACATCCTGCTTCAGTGTCTAATACCGATGAATGGGGGGGTTTTGGTTTTGGTTTCCTTATAAGCTGTCCGACGATAAGGACACTGAAACCTAAGGAAACTGAAACCTAAATCCCCCTCAAAAATGTCATTTTTATAATTTGTATTAGGAATGTTTGCATGCATGTGTGCTTATGACAAAACAAAATGTTTATATTTATGTCTGTATATGACAAGGTAAATACAGTAGTATAAATTACCCCAAAATTCCCAGTTTATTCCCGTTTATTCCCATTGAAAGTTTCCAACTTTGAATATTCCCGGAATTTTGCAGCCCTACTTATAACCACGTATTACTACCTGCAATTACTAATGGCAATTAAG
Organism: Trachyrincus murrayi; assembly: GCA_900323305.1. NCBI lineage: Eukaryota > Metazoa > Chordata > Actinopteri > Gadiformes > Macrouridae > Trachyrincus > Trachyrincus murrayi. The sequence goes on from OOFB01024167.1 coordinate 29,767, forward strand.
ATCTCATGACGTCATCAGCATCAAGACGACAGCATTTAACGCCGCGTTAGAAATGAATGTTTAACGGTGGCTTTTTAGTTGAGTCTTGTTTTGTCGTGTAAAACATGCCTGAGAGTAACACACGTATAATAATACTCGCTTAACTTCTACCATGATAATAATAATAGTAATAATAATAATAATCCTAAAGTGATATATGGCATAGTTTTGGTCAACAGACTGCTGTCAAATGTAAAGAGTCCAGTTTAGGATATATATACTTAAGATACTGAACTAAACTAAAGACAACGAACACAGTCAACATCGATGTCTAACGACATAACTCACGCTGTCTGAAGCCACTCTGCGTCGCGCTGTAATCCATTTAAATTCCGTCGTGTTGTCTCGGAAATGGTTAAAAGATACACTTAGTTTCAGCAGGCGTAACGAATAAGACCGGAGTCATTGATCGACTGAACGCGGAAGTAAAACGTAGCACTTCCGGTGTAGCGGTTTCTGTCTCGCGC
>OOFB01024171.1:13280-24377 GCA_900323305.1 Trachyrincus murrayi
CATCCCTGCATGGATGGAGAGGAGTGCAAGGTTCTGCCGGATCTGACCGGCTGGTCCTGCAGTACCGGCAACAAGGTCAAGACGACCAAGGTGGGACTGTGTGTGTGTGTGTGTGTGTGTGTGTGTGTGTGTGTGTGTGTGTGTGTGTGTGTGGGTGTCTGGGTGGGTGTGTGGGGGTGTGTTTGTGTTGTGTGTGTGTGTGTGTGTGCTGCTGCTGTGTGTGTGTGTGTTGCTACTGTGTATGTGTGTGTGTGTGTGTGTGTGTGTGTGTGTGTGTGTGTGCTGCTACTGTGTATGTGTGTGTGTGTGTGTGTGCGTGCGTGCTGCTACTGTGTATGTGTGTGTGTGTGTGTGTGTGTGTGTGCTGCTACTGTTTATGTGTGTGTGTGTGTGTGTGTGTGTGTGTGCTGCTACTGTTTATGTGTATGTGTGTGTGTGTGTGCTGCTACTGTTTATGTGTATGTGTGTGTGTGTGTGTGTGCTGCTACTGTTTATGTGTATGTGCGTGTGTGTGCTGCTACTGTTTATGTGTGTGTGTGTGTGTGTGTGTGTGTGTGCTACTGTGTGACGGTGTCTTCTCGACGGTCTGTGCCAAGAAGACACAGAGAGGACACAGAGAAGACACAGAGAGGACACAGAGAAGACACAGAGAAAACACAGAGAGGACACAGAGAAGACACAGAGAGGAGGGCTGACGGAGGCCTGTTTGCGTGTGTCGGCAGGCTGACAGCTTTGTTAACAAGTCCCAGCAGATGAGAAGGATTATTTTATTCCATGGCAAGAGGCTGCTGCTGAACAGACAGGCCTCAATTAGCTCTAGGTTCCTCAGCCTGCAGTGAAATATATCTCACAAAGGCATTCGTGTCAGATTGTGTTTAGTGTGAATGTTGTTGGTTTTGCAAAGAGAAAAACACATTGTTACATATGTAATGTGTACAAGTTACATTTCATACAGAAGAAAAGGATTTTCATTTAACCAATCAGAGTGATTGGTTGTTTAAGTTCATGTAACTTCTCGGCCAATAAATATAAATACCTATCATTGTATTACAGGAACTACTGCAGCGGAGCTACCGGGCTAGCATAATGATTGTGCTGTTTGGTTTGAGCGTGGATATTATTTTGTTATTGGCTGTCGAAGCATACTTCCACAAAACTCTGGCAAGCTAATTATGTTGCAGTCAATTATTTATATGTCACAGTAGAGATACATGCATAGAGACACTGTTTCTCGTTGGCCTGGTTTGTCTTTAAGGCACGACTGCACGTTTGGATTATGCATCAATATTTCATAGTTAATTATGACAGCGTCTTAGTTCAATATTCCTGAAGTACTCGTCCTGGTGGGTTTTTTCCACATCAGTACGTTAGGTAACCAATCGGCAGAGAGAAGACTAGAGGAATGATACTAGATGAATGCCTCGACCCTCTTTCTCCTCCCCCACTAACTGTCATTTGCTGATAACATACATTTGCCTAACAGTGCACATGTATGTGACGACGCCATAATAAAATGCTTTTTTTATTCCTAGGCATTTGTCTTGTCAGTTTAAAAAATAAATGTTAGTTGGATTGATCAATTATTGTATGAAACTTCTTTTTTATTTTAATAAATACATTTAAATGTGTGGCTATGAATACACTAAATAATAAGTGTTTCTTTTATAGAGTTTTTCCTTTTATTTAGAGTTTTTTGCAATATGAAGAAAAAAAAATTCACGCTAAAGTAGGGCAAAGTTTATTTCTTATGTTCCTGAAAAACAAGGCACGCTAGCTACCTCTATCTAGCACAATGACATTCATAAAGAGAAAGAGCTGTGTGCTGACATTATGGATACAAAAATCCATAATGTGATTGTCACTTTAACTTCTATGTATCCTGCCCCCTTGCCCAGGGGGATTCTGGGTATTTGGGAAGGGGCAATATTAGTTTAGACCCGCCTTTGGGACTAATTACCTAATGAGGGCATTAGAGGAGTGTTACGGTCATGATGTGTGTGTGTGAGTGTGTGCATGTGTGTGTCTGTGTGTGTATGCGTCTGTGTGTCTGTGTGTGTGTGTGTGTGTGTGGTGCAGGTGGTAGCCCCCGAGATAGAGGGGCCCCTGGGAGACATATAGCCAGAAGAGGCTCCCGGGCCCTTTGTGGGCCCAGTCAAAGACTGCTTGGACTGTGATGGATACCCTGCCCCAGGGAACATGGCCACAAGATCAGTGGGCCATGAAAACACACACACACACACACAGACACACACACGTAGGAATCACAATTCCAGCCCCAGACACTGAGCAGACACAGTGAGGTGGAAGTGTGATGTTGGGCTTGATGATGCGTGACATCTGCAATGCATTCTAATTCTCCCCATCGGACCACTAGTGTTTAAGAATGATTGATGATGTTGTTTCAATGTCTCGGTAAACACAGCTTAGTAAATGAAGACCACATCTGAGCCTTTTGAATGGAGAGAGTGTTCCAGCGATGCGTCCTGAGCAGGGCAGAGCCCGGCCTGAAAGGTAATGGTCTGACGTAATATGTCACAAATTGTTCAGAATTTTATGGCTTTGTGTTTTTTTTTTAGGAATGATAAATCCCCCACCACGTTTTGTTGTTGCAAATATATACACATATGCTCATAAAAGTATATTTGATCTTTTATATATATATATATATATATATACTTATTATTTATTTACTGTAGAAGCCGTCAATTATGATTCTGAATCATGATTATGATATGAAGGTGAAATAATGACAGCATGGTCAAAAATACATCGAGAAAAAGACAAAATTGTTAAACCACATGTATTATCAACAACAACGTGAGACCATCCTATCAGCATCAAGTCTCCCAGCCTACCCTACAGCATCCTCACCACTGAACAACAGGTCTCTGTGTGACCGCTAACCTGCTGCGGTGCGTGTAGCGGTCTGAGTGTTCCCACGCGAGAGGAGGACGCGTCAACACCATACCGACGAGACCACCCCCGCCCGGGCCTGGGTTTGTTCCCAGGAGGACCACAGGGGATCTTTTGCATCGCCTCCCCATGCCATCGTACAACATGTGTGAACAACTTCCAGAAATCCATCCGCACTTTTGTACGTCATTAGATATTCTGTCCCCACATATGGTTGAATATTTCCCGTCCGACCACGATGTGTCGTGTGAAACAACATTGCGTACCGTTCACGGTAGGCTCTGTCCTGATATTCCAGGACATGTTTTTACATACAATGCGTACTGTAAGGTACAGTGTTCCCCTTGGGAGTGAAGGTACATACTGTACAGCCAGCAGTTGATGGCTTCAGACACCTCGGGAGCCCTTTCCTCCAGGGGACCGTCACCTGATGGGAGCCCGGGAAGACACGACTAGCACCAGAGGAACACATGCTGCTGTAGCAGGAATTATAATTTCGATGCAGGTAAGTATGTATATGTATTATTTTTAATGTACTACATTTCATCCAGTATCATTGTGTAGCTTGAACATTTGTATAATCTTACAGCAATTTTGTTTGACAACACAAATTGTTTTTATGTGTGTTTATTTATTACTGTATTTTCACAACACACAACACACACTCTCACACGATTTGAGTAGAAGTCAACATGTGGCAAAAAAAAGAGGCCCGGGGTGAAAATAAGCAATCATTTTATGGTTTGTACAAAACTGGGGCTGCTTGGAAAATCATCACCTGCCAGCCACTGGGGCATGCCTCCCCTACAAAGGTGTACAGACTAACACATTAATGGAATAGGTGATGACAATGTGACGACAGATGCTTGCCTTTAGTGTCAAATCTATGGCACACGGCGCCGGGAAGCGAAGATACCCGGGAAAATACACTACATAAAAGTTTTTTTTTCTCGAAGAACAGTGGGTAGCTTATTAAATCTCCTTTGATCCCACTGTCTTTGATATCCACACTCTCATCAAGAATTCACTTTAAGTGGTAAATATAGGTAGTTCAGAGAGACATCACGAAACACTCCCCTCCTTCCCTTGCAGTTTTTTTCTGAATTATACAAACCCTGAAAATATATGCAGGTGGTATGGTAAAAAAAAAAAACCAAAAACAGGCTGAGAGACTTGGTTGCGGTTTCCTTTTCAGTTTTGGGATTTGGATGCGTATAAGGCATCGGTCGGGAACTCTATTCAACTCCACCATAGGGGACCATCGTGTAATATCACCTGACAGTGTCGCAGTGTGCATACACAAAATATGTCTCAGGAGTTATGGTTATTTATTGCTCTATAATCTTTTATTTTATTTTTTTCAGTGTCAGTTGCACAGTCCCTAGTCTTGCTTTATGCCAATCTGTTCATATCCATTAAGTAACTAACTTTATTTTTTGCATTTATTTATTCAGTCATGTCTTCATTTATGTGTGTACGTATTTATCGTTACGATCCTGAACATTCAGGGTAGATTTAGAAGAAGTGTGTGTAGATTTTTTTAGTTCATTATTCATCCTCAATGACTAAATAACTAGTTAGCATGTAAAAAGAAAAACACATAAAGTCCCTCATCATGCTATTGTGTGCATCAAACAAACGCCATCCGTCACCTGCGAGAGTTCACGTATGAGACCAACGTGTGACGCCTCTGTTCCTCGTGTGACGGCTGTGATGAATGCTTGTTGGGCAAAGCTAGAATACAAAAACAACACAAAAAAATCCCTGCTGCCCGTGGTGACCCCACGATCCGGTTACCATAACAGCGCTCTATTAGTAATTGTCCTAGTTGTCGCGGGCTGAAACTAATGAGCAGCGTCTATCAAAAGGCCCTCGGCATCCCGTCCTGCCCTCTCCCAGGCTGAACCACGACCTGGCACTGGCACCCCGCTGTGCTCTGCGCCCGGAGGGCCAGGCGTGTTTGTTTGCCGTGCCCACAGGATGACACCGTGCCACGGGGGAGGGGAGGAGACGGAGGCTGCTGGCCCTGACCTGACCTTTACCCCCCTCTTCAACCTCCACCTTAATCGTATTGCTTTGACACGAGGGCAAAATGGCTCAATAACACACATTCAGTGACGGATAGATAATTATGCACATTCTTAAATAAACACACAGATACTTAATGGAGCACGAGGGCACGCACGCACGCGCACACACACACGCGCGCGCGCGCACACACACACACACACACACACTACACAAAAAAAGCATGGTCAAAACAAACTGAAATTACTGTTGCTCCTCTCGCTGTCTTCCTGTCTCTTGTTCTTTCTGCCAAAACCCGTACCGGGCATTTGATTGATATCGGTGTTCCTCTTGACATTTGTTTGGTTTTGTCTGGAGAAAAAAAAAACGCAACAAGAATCAAGGCTTCCACATACACACATCCAATTCTTCTCCTTCTCGTCGGACTGAAAGTTGTCTTAATTGGAACCGTAATCATCTGTACTCAGCAACCCCACCACCTCCCTCGTCCTCATTAAAAACAAAGTGCGAGCCTACTTTTGAACAGCGAGTTATAGAGGATTGATTAGAAAGACAATGCCTGGCACGGTATCCATTGCTTCCATTGTTCTCCGCTGGCTCTCTCTCTCGGTGAGGCAGGCGTTTCACTGTGCTTTCCAATTACCTCCTCGCAGATCAAGAAGAAGGTGCCGGATTAACTAGAGAAACCTTGCTAACACAAAGAGAATTGCTAACTTAACAAGATGTCATTTCTCATTGATCACCAACCGCACCCCCAGCCTCCCGTCAGATAACTCCACTGTTTAATACTTATGAGGCCTGGATGTTGAACACATGACACAGAGACTTCAGGAGTCGTTATATACAGTACGCAATGCTTAATATTTCACAATATTTGCTTCGTTTTTTTTACGATCCCATGAATATTACCAATGGCTTCTTTCAACTTCCTTTTCCAGACTATTGTGGAAAAACACAAGAAGTAAAAAGTGCAAGTATATCCAGATTCAATACGATGTGGTGGCTAGACAGCCGGCAAACTTCTCTTCAGATACGTTTTAATAATTGATCCATTTTCATACGGACCACTGCGCTGTACATTACACTCATAGCAAGTGATGTAGGACACTTATGTAGTACACATAACCAGTGACTAGTACTACTACACTTTCCAATCTGTGTGTTCATTTCAGGACCCATGAAACCACACCTATCATAGAGTAGTTATTGTCTGTGGTAAAAAGCTAGTGTCCAGGCCTCTAATGGCTACCAGCAAACCAAGCGAGGAGAACTTCCACCCTATTAGTCATTTCTCCTCGCCGTGTTCACCAGTGTCTCCTCATGACTGTTTTGGGTCCCTGAAGGTCCCCTTTGGGGGCCTGGCAGAGTGTGATAATTTAGGCCAGCAACGCCAGCAACAATTGAAATGAGGAAGGCCGTTACGATAATGACATTTCCTCGCTTCTTAAATGACATTGCATATTTTTTTTCTTTCTCCTCAAATAAATGAGTTTCCATGAATAATGTCTTTTAGTAATGGAAACTCTTTAAGGGGGAAGAGGGCATACAGGCTGACAACACTCGTTCACGCTACATACACACCGTGTTATTAACACACTCCAGGGGAAGTCTTATTACTCGGCCCTTCCTTGTCATTTAGACGCAGCTCATGAACAATTCAGACTCTGGCTGCTAATGGCGTTTCACGGGGCTCTGTGGGATATCTTTTATACATCAATAAGGCCAATTATCTGCTTAAGTGAGAAAGCAGTGTCGCCAGCACATCCACCGCTCCTCGCTATCCTCGTATGGTTCAAAGATTGCACACTTTCGGTTCCACATCGCTTGGTCGTAGGCTACTTTATAGGAAAGACATCAATTATTTGTCTACTGCTGAGTCTAAGGTCACAATAAAGACAATGTTTACAATAACAATCATGTGTTTCATTTATTTTTTTAAAGATTTTCATTGTAAAATTGTTCTACACACATTTAACCAGAAATGCATCTTTTCAAAGAAACAAACAAAACAAGCATATAATATATACTGTAGCATCACATGGTATATGAACTGCCTGTGGCTGTGATACAGGACTGTGGAGGATATCTGACGGCCCGGCAGTAGAGGACGCTCTGGTCTCGTGCACCCCCCTGGGGGATGCCCCCACGCCACGCCCCGTCCGCCCCCTCCATTGTTTAGCGGGGATTTTCGCAGAGAAGCCGGGCATGCGCAGCTGGCTGCATTAGCGGCTTAACCCTTGATGCTAAAGCTAATATGGTATTGGGCGCAGAGCAGGCATTCTGAGCCAGCTAACTGGTAGTGTGTGGTGTGTGTGGTGTGTGTGTGTGGTGTGTGTGTGTGTGTGTGTGGAGGGATGGAGGGCTAGGATTAGTAGGTAGCATGGCAAAGCTAGCCTGCTGGCAGATGCCACCAGTCTTCTTCAGCTGCTAGCATTGCTAATTAGCTCACGTCTCAGAGCTGTCCAAGTTTAACATTTTAAATCGTGTGGGTCCTAAGCATGGTTCAACATTGTCCAGCTGAGTGGGGCTTGTTCAGTAAAATACTCGCTGCTTCTCTTCGCGCTTAGCACCACTTTGCCAAAGTAACAAGTTTCAGTTTTAAAAGCGTTAATGTGGACTTGCTTGGATGTGGTTGAAGCATCCGAAATATCCCAACTAATTGGAAGCCATGTTCCTATGCCTGCACTCTGAACCCCCTTTCTCAGTTCCAGCCGGACTTGGCCCCTCCCCCCCCTTACATTCATGCCAGTCTTTATTCTTCTGTTCCATCCCTTGTTCCTCGCCCTTCTCATCTGGACCCCAGCAGCTGGCAGGGCGAGGGGGGTGCAGTAGGGAGCCCACAGGCCTTTGTGCCCCGTTTCCCACAGCAGCTCCAAACCTCTGTTTATGAACAAGAGGGATCAGACCCCGGGCTTATATTTATAACCACACCGCCATGACCGCCGCCCACCATCGGAATAATCACCAGCATGCATTGAGCCCGAGTAGAGCCCACATTTGGCTCCAGATGGACTCTGTCCAACTCCCCCCTCGGCCAGGCAGCTCTGAACTGAAATCATAGACGGGCTTCGCCCCGGCCGACACCGGACTGGCAGACCGGTTGTTCTAATCTGGGGTAGAAGAATACTAATAATACATGCCAGGAACATGGTGATAATGTTTCAGCTTAATCATTTGAAAGGCCAGTCTGGTACTGCGGTGCTTTGTATGGTGATTTGCGGAGTGCCGGGTTTCGTACTGCCAGACTAATGTTGTAGCGGCATGACGCGTCTGTGCCACGGAGTTTGGCAGAGCACATGGTACATTGTTTCAGGCCGACAAATTAAAACAATGGTCCAAATTGTAATTTGTATTCGGTGTTGCCAACGAGATCTGAAGGCTTAGTTTAGTCTGCTGCTTTGCTTCCTTTTGTTTTTAAAATACGTGTTTTATTTTTCGTTTTTCACATAGAGATACTGCTCTCTTTTGTTGCGGTTTAAAAAGAGTAATTATTATTATTAAAAGTGATTTAATGAAGTCCCAAGATCAGGCTGTTGGCTGCACTGCGCCGTACATCCCTCTGTCTGCCCTGACTGCTGAATAATATGCAGTTGTAGCTGCAGGACGGGACCACAGCACGGACCCCACCGCAACAACCTGACGCTTTCTCAGGCAGTTAGGGCTGTCAGACACTCACATCCTTCTCTGGCACACCCACAGACACATCCCAACACCCACAGACACATCCCAACACCCACAGACACATCCCAACACCCACAGACACATCCCAAAACCCACAGACACATCCCAACCCCCCCTTCAGCTGCCAAGTTGTAGCAAGAAGTACACGCCGGGAAACCCATTTGAGGTTTTCAGGTCCGTCTTCATTGCTTTCTTTGGAGTCTTACGAGTACAAAGTACCACGGGGAGGATTAATGGGAGCTGTAGCGGTCGGGCGGTGCGGCCACAAGAAGGACGAAGGAACGAGCGGAGCGCGGAGAATGGCCATGTCACTCAAATCCCCGCGTAGCCTTATCCGTTAGCTCATGTAACACGCTTCGAGCCATGCTGTCCATGCCGAGCGCCCGTAGTCAAGATGGATTGTGGGAAGAAGATAATATCTCCGCCATGAGAATACGTTTAAAAAAAGAAAGACAGACGGACTGAAATAATAAAGAAGATCGTCTCAGTTGTCCCGGGGGCTAGCGGACTTCATCGTGATGTCATTTTATGGGCCCACTCTTTCAATTATACATGGCTTTAGAGCTAAACGTGATCTCACAAAGTATTATCAAAACTTTAACTTCCATTTAGCCAGAATGGGCTTTTGTTCTGTTGCTGAGCCGGAGTGTAAAGGCATTTTAAAGAGCGGACACAGGGCTTGAAAGCCAAACCTGCCAAGGATTAGATGGAAGGCCCCGGAATAACCAGTAAATCCTGTGGGATTGACTAGCTGATCAGCCGGGCTGTATTTCGGACTTTCTGCATCTCTGTGGAGACAATACACGTTTTTGACCAGTGCCCACCTGACAGCTGCTTTGATAGGTATCCATGCCGGGTGCATTCAAAAAAGGTTGTGATTTGAAAAAAAAAATGTCGGTGTGTTTGTGTGGTGTGTGTGTGTGTGTGGGGGGGGGGTTATAGGTCTTTACGGGTCTTCATAGGCATTCAAACTGTTGAACTGTTGAACCAAAAAGCCATGTATGTGATTTCAAATGTGCATTCCTAGTGGTTAGTGCAAGAAAGTCAAAAATGCTAGTACTGATAGAGAGGTTGAATGTATGTGTGTGTGTGTGTGTGTGTGTGTGTGTGTGTGTGTGTGTTTATAGCATGCACGCCTACATGCGCACACACATAACTTCATTTCAGTCTCATTGTCTGTCTGGGAATGTAAAAGGCATGCACATGAACGCATGAAACGCAAAGCCCAATTGTCTTGCTGTCATAATTCCTGTAATAATTCCTGATTTAGAAAATGTATTTGTGTGTGTGTGTGTGTTTAGCTGAAAGTGTGCACATGAGTGGCAGAGAATAGGATTGGGTTATGCCAGGGATAATCCTTCGAAAGCCATTTTGTTCTGGGCTAAATCGTTGGATATTACCCTGTTCATAAGTGATTTTAATTGGCTGTCTCATATAACATGCACACGCCTGTTCGATGCTAATTCCAGCCTGTAATTGGCCGAAAGGGGTTCCTATTCCCCTTAAGTTCATAGGACAATAATGGTTTAGTTGGCAGTTGGCTGCACTGGTAAGTCACCGGTTATTAGAAGTGATCAAAGGATCAGGCCAGTGCAAAGAGCCTCTTAACCCTCTGACATTCATTGTCTGGGCTCAGTGCTGTTTGGGCCTGCAGTATGGCTCAGTCTAGCTGCACAGTCCTCATATAGTATATACAGTGGCCGGTGTGTGTTTGATAGTGCAAAGATTACGATCTGCCGTTTAATGTATCCGTTTTATGAAAGGGAAAAGCCCAAAATATCAAGACAGTACCTGCAGTGCTAACATAAATGTATTAAAATAAACTACTATAAAGTAATAAACGACTATAAAGTGCCGAAATGTACCCAGATGTAGCTAAATGTAGCTAAATGTTACCCAGTTAAAGAACAAGTAGCTCAATATTGTACTAGTATAAGGACTAAACCTTGTACTAAACCTTGACTAATCGAGTTCCGTCCGCACCTGCTGAACGAACAACAAGCACGCTTTGATAGAAGCCCAGTTAAGCCCACGTCACATTATCTCCATCAATACACCACCAGTGGGCAGGACAGCAACATCACAACGCCTTTATCAACAAATCCCCAAATCTCCGCCCTATCTTATCAGCTGCGATGTGATCTTCAAGCAACACCACCAGGCATTAGCACGCCATCAGCCGCGCTGCCTTCTCTTCAGCAACACCAGGCAGGCATTAGCCCTGATCCCACCATCTTCCCTCCTCCGCTCCGCAGACATCCGCTGGCTGGGCCCATTCAGCTCCCCTCTCTGATCCCCCCCCCCCCCCCCCCCCCCCCCCCCCCCCCCCCCCCCCCACACACCACCACACACACCCCCCCCCCCCCCCCCCCCCACACACACCCACCCACACACACACACACACACACACACACACACACACACACACACACACACACACACACACACACACACACACACACACACACACACACA
>OOFB01024174.1:0-19970 GCA_900323305.1 Trachyrincus murrayi
ATGTATTAAGCAGTTTTCATCCTAACCCTAACTTTAAGTTGTATATGTATGTATGTATGTATGTATGTGTGTGTGTGTGTGTGTGTGTGTGTGTGTGTGTGTGTGTGTGTGTGTGTGTGTGTGTGTGTGTGTGTGTGTGTGTGTTTATGTGTTTTTATTAAAGGAAAACCAAACTCTAAAACAACACGTGTTAATTGTTATTGACAGTTTTGGGTTACCAGATAACGTTCTGGCTACACCCCCCCTAATCTGATTGCAGCGAGTGGAAGTGGCTTGTGCAAGAGAGTGAAAGCCTGAACAGCAACAGGCTTTAAATGAAAATAAGTGTCTACCAGAAAGTGCGACAGAAGCATGCATTTTTCAAATGTTGATAGTGGGCGGGGACTAACTTAAACAAGGGTGTTTGTTTTTCCTTTAGGGTAAATGTCCCTATTAAGCCCACCAAATACACTTTGCAGACATTTTTAATATATACTGCCCCAATTTAAGTGAGAACATTTTAGTTAAAATAAAAGTCTAATCTCTCATTTGAAGTGTCAATAATTAATTTATACCAGTTTCTAATGTTTTTAAACTAAAACTCACCTGAAAAGTAAAGATTAAAAAATGATTGCTAATGTTAGGATAGAATATAGGCCTATCCAGAATGAATTGACCTATGCAATATCACTGATATTTAAATATAGGTATTCATTATCTGAATTATGGAGCTGATTCATCAGATCAAGTGGGCTTAATGGGAGCAGGTGGACTTAAAGGGATCAGTGAATGTATGGTTAAAAGACAGTATATTTGATTCTACGCACATGACATAAATATAACAACTATATGAAATTAATCTATATCTGGTGCACATGAACATAACATGAGAAGTATAAATTGATCATGCAGAGAAGTAATTAGCTATAATCATTTACATCCACCCCAGACAGTGTGATTTTTTTTTCTAGCATCCCCTTTAAGCCCACCAGGTAAAAATGTTAATTAAAAAATAAATATAGATAAATATACACATTTGTCTATTTAACAGTATAATCATATAAACTGCATACCAAAATGTAAACTATACATGCTTATCATGCTTTCTGTCATTGCAATGAATATATGCAGCTACTGTATTGATGCAGCATGTGGTCTGTTTGCTAGAATGCTAAAATATTTTGATGTCAAAAGAAACAATATTTCTAATTCAAATAATATTCTAACATGTCTGTAAGCAGCTGTATGCTCACGCCCATGGTTACGATGATCAAGAATAGGCAGAAGGCAGCTTACAGAGGTTTTATTTCTCTGGTGAAATCCGCCCCAGTGCATGGAGTTTTGCTCGCAGGTCTATAACGTATTGAATTTCGTTTTTGCTGGTGCTTGGATCTTCCTCCCAGTTTTCTCTAATTAGGTCCAAGACACCCCTAGGCCGCCTACCGAACAGTAACTCAAATGCGGAAAACCCCGTGGAGGCCTGAGGAACCTCCCGAACTGCGAACAACAGAGGGTCGAGCCATTTATCCCAATTGCGACTATCTTCGTGCACGAACTTTAGCAGCATGGACTTAAACGTCTTGTTAAACCGCTCCACCAGACCGTCTGTCTGGGGATGGTACACGCTGGTACGAACTGATTCAACCCCAAGTAGCCCAGTTCGCAGAGTGTACGTGACATAAACGATGGGCCCTGATCAGTCAGAATCTCCTTTGGGATTCCAACTCAGGAGATGAGTTGAAACAGTGCCTGCGCTACGCTCTTCGCCGAGATAGAGCGGGATACCGGGGTGCATAATCAACAATGACTAATACAAATCGGTATCTCCCTGCGCTGCGGTCTAATGGCCCGACGAGATCCATATCAATTATGTTCAAGGGGGTCTCGATTAAAGGGATTGGGCACAAAGGCGTTTTTGGGCTGGCCGGAGGGTTTACCAACTGACACCTTGCTGTCACACATGCGCCCTTCTCTTCGGAAACTACCCTATCGAAGCCTATCCATGCCTAATAACAAAGGACGCGATTTGGTGGATTAAGGTTTAAGAACTCCCTGAATCCAGCAGCGCTTGATGTATACCCTCTTGCATCCTTACCGAAAAGCCATCTCCTGCAGGACCTGGGTCTGCTGGAGCTGCATGTCGTAGTACCTGACTGAGTGGGGACTCAACTCCCCCTTCCATTCCCTTCTTTTGGGTCCCTGTTCAGGTGCCGCTGTAAGCAGGTGTATGCTCACGCCCAGGGTTGCGATGATCAAGAATAGGCAGAAGGCAGCTTACGGTTGTTTTATTTCAATGTTCATTCAATGAGGCGCAGAGCGCCAAACTTACTGCTCTCGCCTCAGGTAAACAACGCTATCTTCCAATCGGATAGATATATATATATATATATATATATATATCGTCCGCCGATCTGAGGAGTCTGCGTCCAGCTCCTCCGCGTGGAATCTCGGATCCGGTCTCACTGTGGGGGAGAGCAAACACACATGAATATATAGGCAACATCATTATGCTCACCACCCACAGCTGCGTCAATCCCGGGGAATCAGCCGCCCCGCCCCCCTTGTTTGCAGCCGATGCCCAGCCACGCCCCTTCACTCCACAATGTCTTATTCAAAACAATAATCACTTACATTTTGGTAACAAATGAGTACTTACCAAAAACAGGACTAGAAATATGCCATCACACAGCAAAAAATGATGATGCATTTAATTTATTTGACTCAGAAGTTGAAAGTAGTACATGGGCTAAATAGGGATATTTGCCTTAAGTAGCAAAATTGTTCCATGAGGTCAGTAATGCTGGATGTTCATGTCGTTTTTATCATAAAATATTGTGAATACGTAGCTACGGTTGTCTGCTCACGTATTTCCTATGTTAAGTGTGCGAAGTGTGTGTATGTGTGGATGCTCTCTTCAAGCTGTTCCTTACTGTTGCTAGTTGTGTGATGTCATATCCACATTGGCTGAACATTTGGTTTGTTTGTTTGTTTGTTTGTTTTTTAGGTTGTTTGGCCAACTGAGGGGATGGCGGTGACTTAACAGCAGTGCTGAACTGAAGCACAATTATCACTCTGTCCACTCTTCACATCTCCCTCTGCTCTACCCTTCCTGCTCTACAAGTGTTTCTTGTGTCAAAACTTAAGTTTATTACACAGCCGACCTGACGCACAGGTCTAGAACCAAAGATAGGCAACGGGAACGATAACTCCCAGAGTGTAGCGCAGCCATGCAGAGGCCAGCAGGGTTCTGTTATTTTTAGACACCCTCCATCCCCCCACTTCACTGTTCTCCCTCCCCGCCTTGTGTCTTCATGTTTTGGGGGTCCCCTGGTACCCCCACCCTCTGTCGGCCCCCCCACACCTGCTGCCACCACGGCCACTCCCCCCAGCCAGCTTATGGCCATGCAGACGGAGACGCTGGCTCCAGCCCTGGCAGATAGCAAGGCCCCCAGCCCGGCCACACCCTTCAGCTCTGCAGTGCCCCTGCGCATCCTCAACAAGGGCCCCGATTACTTCCGGAGACAGGTACAGCATTTTGTTGTGGGCGTTTATGTGTGTGCCCTTTTTTAAAAAGCTTTTTATTTTGCAAAGGACAATTTCTGTGTGTGTGTGTGTGTGTGTGTGTGTGTTTGTGTGTGTGTGTGTGTGTGTGTTTTGTATTTTGAGTTCTATATTTGTAGTCTTCGTCACATTGTCATAAATCCATAAAGCCACTGAGAGAGGAATCCTCTCTCAGTGTAATGTGTTATTTTTGTCTAGTAGTCAAATTGAAAGTCAACCACATGCAAGTTTGGGTTGGTTTTCTCATGACGACTAGATGGTGCATTCAAAGACACTTGGTTGTTTGAAGTCAATAATTAATGGGAAAATGTATCCAAGTATCCAAAGTAATTTCTGCATTAGGGTTAGACGAAACTTTCAGATAGAATTAAGAGTGAAAGTAGCTTTTGATAAATTGCTACTTTCACTCTCACATTCATCTCAATAATTCATGTTCATTTTTATTTGAATTCATATCTTGTGGTTGGGTACATTCATCCGTCTCAATCTCAGAAAGTTTACTTTCTAATATAATTGTTCAGGAACAGTTCAGTGGCTTGTTCTTATTGTAGCACTATTGTAATATTTGTAGTATTGTATTGTAGTAGCACTGACTCTTGATCACAAACAGAATTTAGAACGTCTGTGTCTGATGGTTGAGACAGAAGTTGTACATTTGGTTGTGGAGGACGTACATATTGTAATTGTTTTCTGCCTCACTTGGAAGTCAAGGGTCTGCAAGATTACTAAATGTAAATGTTACTAAACATTGCTAAACATTGATTTTGTGAAACATATGTTATTGTATTTCAGGTTGAGCCTAACCCAAAACGCTTGAGTGCAGTGGAAAGACTGGAAGCTGACAAGGCTAAGTATGTGAAGAGTCAGGAAGTCATCAATGCGAAGCAGGAGCCAATCAAACCGTCTATCCTGGCCAAACCCCTCATTTGCCCCCCACTACTTGGCAAGAGAGGTCCTGGGGGAGGACTAGGGAATGGAAGCGGGTTGTCATTCAAAGCCTCCAATAACAACGCCAAGTCAGACACCTGTGCCAGGTCGAGCGGTGACATCTGCAAGCGGGAGAATCTGAACCTGGAGATGCTGAAGAATCTCCTGAACTCCTCCTCTTCCCCGGGGGCCGGATCTGAGGGTCCAGTAGGAGGGGCCAAAAGTGCTGTGTTGCTGAGGGCATCAGGAGGAGGAGCCAGGAGCTGTACTCCATCCAGGTAAACGGTCACAACAAGCCCGACAACTATTCTGACATCAGTATTTAATGTTCCCTCTAAGCCAAGGGAGGGCAAATATTTTTCCTTGGGGGCCCCAGATTGTTGCTGAGGGCCAAACAAATGATTTCATGGCTTAACCTTTCTAATACTAATTCTAATTCTGTAACCTATTCTGTAATTCTATTAGAATTAGATTACAGATTAGAATTGAAAAAAATCTTAATCTTGCACCAAAACGCATGCAGTACACTTGGCCACTGTTCTAGATATATGAATATAGCGTACACTACCTCCGGAGGTGATTTTGACAACGGTTGTCTTCATCTCTTACAACCGAATCTACATGTATGGTCATTGTGACTCTTTGGCCTCTTTGCTTTCCTCTTCCTATTTTTCCATCTTTGTGTCTAATTATTCCTTTTATCCCTATGGCCAGGATGCCATTGACATACCGGTCCACAATGACCCTGAATGAGCAGCCACTGGACACGGTCCCCAGCCCCAGCACCTCCCACTCTCTCCGCTCGTTTTCCCATTCACTTAAAGTCCCTCCAGTCCACAGCAGTGGGCTTCGCAGCCCTCAGCAGGGAGGAAACCTCAACCTCAGCAGACAGGTCCTGGACGAGAGAGGAGGAGGAGGAGGAAGGCGGCCCCACTCTCCGCTGCCTCCCCTGCTCACCTCCCACTCCTCCTCAGACCTCATGCGGCTGTGCAACGGCAAGCCACTCTGCACCGCCCGCTCCAGCAGCTCCTCCGCACCGCCCCTTCCCCCAAAGCCCAACCCCGCCTCGCTGCCGCCTCCTCCACTGTCTCTCTCTCTGCCCCCTTACCGGCACAGCCAGTCCCCCTCCCCCTGTGGTGCTGCCACACCCCCTCTGTCCCTGCCTTGCGAGCGAGGCGACCCCAACGCTTCTAGCGACCCCAACCTGGAGCTGGGCTGCTCTGTAGCCCGGCGCCCATCGCTACACCGCTCCAAGTCGGACCTATCAGACCGATACGCCCGGGCCGGGGCCGACGTTGAGCGCTTCTTCAACTACTGTGGGCTGGACCCAGAGGAGCTGGAGGCGGTCGGGCCGGAGAACTTCACCAGGGCCAACTCAGACATTGTCAGCCTCAACTTCCGCTCGGCCTCTATGATCTCCTCAGACTGTGAGCGGCGGTCCTCCCGCGAGGGGCTGTCGGACGCAGAAGATGGCGAGGCGGAGGAGGAGGAGGCGGGGGAGCGAGTGCCTTATGGGATCTCGGCCGTGGAGCGCAACGCAAGAGTCATCAAGTGGCTTTATAGCATCAAACAAGCAAGAGAGACGCAAAAGGTCTCTCACGTCTAAGACGGGGGACTTCAAGCAGACAGTGTTCTTTGTGTCTGAAAAACAAGGAGACATACGAGGGGACTAGGAAGCCTTAAAAGTGACCACTAAGTTTGTTGAGTTGAGGCATGTCTCTATGAGACATGGAGAAAGGTGCATCCTGTCCCATCCTTTCTTTTCTCTGTCTGGATGTGAATCAAAGCAGAAAACAAGAAGGTAGACCGTTCATCTCTATGACAAAGTATACACAGACACTAGACAGCGTATATAGAGCTCGAGAGAGCTCTATATACTAAACACAAAGATAAACAGGGTGAGTGTGACAGGTATATTTTAAACTAGCAGAGTGACAGCTTGGTAACATAGAAACACAGATCCACAAGAAACGCCCTCATTTGTATTACAATGGATGCATGTGTGGATTTGAATGTTTCTCGATGGATACAAAAAACTGCCATCCACAAAGGCAGTTTGTATGTTTGTTTGAATGAATCTCTTGTTCTTGTTGCTTAGCCACTGCTAGTGGACTACAAGGCAGTAATTTGGTCACCATACAAAGGGATTATTTAGCTGACAACTTTCTTCCAACCATCGATTACCCTGAGAAAAAAATAACACTTCACAGAAGTGAAGAATGGTCACGTCTATTCAAGTGATGATGGACTTCATCAATCTGTATAACTTGCTGAGTTATATGAGTAGTGTTGTGACACTTGAGCGACACCTGATAATGAACAACTGTTTTGATCACGCAGTCGATCACGCAGACAAATCCAATGTGACAGGCAGGTAGTGGTGTTGTGGTAATAGATTTAGCAGAATAATCACAGTGCTGGATTGTATGTGTTAGGGGTGCTCCAATTACATAACCAACTCTGTACTAGCCACCAGGTTTGCCTTGTGATACCCAGTTCACTTTTAATGAGAAGGCCCACATGAAACAATGACACCAGACCAAATTCAAATGTTCACTATTTACAGATATAGGCCAAGAGTATTGCAGCAACATGGGAGGTAGACTGGGAAATCACATTTTGGGTGATGATTTTGGTGTGTTGCATTCAGATTCAGATTTCTTTATTGATCCTGGGGGAAATTGTTGACTTGGCAACTGTTTGTCACAATGCTATTGATATTTTTTTTAGAAACATGATCACAGTGTTTGTAAAATGTGGGAAAGTGCTAACCTCACTGAAATTATAATTTCCCATCATGCATGTTTAGAAAGTATGTAAATGAGTCAATTGGGAATTTGACTATTGCCTCGAGCAATAGAGCAATTGCCTAGTTTTTGACATTTAAAGTCAACATTTCTAACAATATGGACCATAACGAGTCTTCCCTCATATGTTTTGCCTTTTAAAATGTGGAAAGTAGCAGCTTGACAGACCTTTCAGAAGGCAGGGATTACAGAGAAGACTGCTGTATTTTTTTTTTATATCAAAATGTTGGACTGAAATCATTTGGCTAAAGGTGGATTATGCTGCACAATTTATGAACACTATAATTTTATGCACTTTTAAGCTTAAATCTGAACCAGTTTACTTTAATTACTTTGTGATAAACTATAGTTTGCCTTGTTTATCTTGACATTCTTTCTTGTGTTGTGTTCTTAGGAGCCTAATAAGGTTTGTTTTATTATTTTCAAAGAATTATGTGACTGCCATTGCGCATACAATGACAAATACAAATTATATGTTACAAATTTTAAAAAAATGCCTTGCATTTAGGTCATGGTTTCATATTGGGTCATTTAGAAACATAACATTTAATGATTTGGAATGAATAATGGCACATTGTTAATGGTGGCCAATTGATCCTAGAGACCATATTGTGTGCATTTCTATTCATTGTGAGTAACAGACGAGAAATTACAAGACCCTGGCTGAGAGGTGGGCAGATTGGCAAGAGAATGGCTGCATGACTGTAACGTCATTGGTCAACCCCTTGGCAACCATTAAAGGCACAGCTAGAAATATATTTCTAGCAGCTGGTATAACACCTGCAGTGGATTTTTTCTCAGACCACGAAGGCCTCATTATTTTAGCTATAGTGCTGAGCTGTTCCAGAACAATGCATTCAATTGAGCCCCACCGCACCCCCCTGTTTATGTATCAGGGCTTCTAGTGTATTTGTTATGCAGGTACATTTCTTTTAGCTTTTTAGAGAATTATTAAATACAACATACAAACCTGTACATATTTATAACATTGAAAAAAGCTACCTCCACACTTTTAACTCTAGGTTAGTTTCTGAGACACATACCACACCACAGTACCAGCAGTAAACCCCAGCATCGCTTGTCATGATGAATGAATGCCCTGAGCTTTTCTAAACCAGCTACAGTTTCTACACGTACATCTCGCGGCATAAGGGAACAAACCTGGTAGCTTTTTCATGGATGTCACTCTGGTGGCAACATATCAGCAGAGCCTAAAGCCATATGTAGTTCCGATTACAACGCCTCAGTCAAATGTAAGAACCACTCATGGTGTGTCTCCCCTGTCCTTAATTCTGTATCCTCCCATCTGTGCAGTTTCACAGTAAAATAGCAAGAAACAAACTCACAGCTCTTGAATCAACTACAATAAATGTGATTGAAGTCCAGAACACTCACACAACCATACACACTGAAACATCTATGGGGCTGTGGGAGCATGTTGCTGTTCTCCCCATGATCCTCGATACTAGTGACAGTACTACTGACAGTACTAGTGATGGTACTAGTGTAAATTTCACTTATCAGTGTCTCAGTAGTGTCCCGTGATTGATAACGTTTGTGTGATCGCAGTGTGGACAGTCAACAATGACTATAACTCCCAATACAACACATTCAAATTGCAAAACAAGAAACAGCCAATGTAGATTGAAGTTATCACCCAACTACTGGAGATTTTTAGCTGCATTCTATTGGACAAAACTAGGCTGGAATTCAGCAACGCCCAACCAGAAACAAGACTGCTGCATTGGATATCAATGTGTGGAAGGTCTTTTTGAGTATGTTTTAGAGGAAGATTAGTATTATGTGTGTACATTTTTAACAAGAAGGCAAGGCAACAAATGTTGCAAGCAAGGTATGCTGATAACAATCAAAAGTATTGTGGCGATTGAACCTTGGAGCTGACCAGGGTTGGATCTCATCCTCCAGATTTAGACTGGCAGGCTTCTGCTTCTGCTCACGTTATGATCCAATTGGAGTTTATAGTAGTATGGATAGCAATTCAGGCATGATGTGCACAGATAACGGGCTACATAATTAAAACTATGTGCCATGCCACCACTGTATGACAGCCACACACAAGTTTGCGCTCAAGTGTCAAGTGTGGATGGTAGGTCTGTAACCAAGTGTAACTAGGAACTAAGAGGCATGAGGCTGGGGGGCCAATGAATTGTGACAATGACAACAGCGTCTGGCTACAGCCAGTAAGAACACAAGACCAGTGTGGGGAAGTGTCTGAACACAATCTGAAATTATTTTCCTTTTTTGCCGCAATGTCATGTAATGCAGTGTGCACACCACAATGACTTCACGATATCTGATTAGGACCGTTGTGTATTGTGAACAGTACTGCGATCTGACGACTTTTACAGTGTAGTGTCGTCTGTAGGCTCTATAAGTCTGTCAGCCTCAATCGTCAGGCATGAGAATGAATGTTGATGGGTGTTAGGGATTCTCCAGGTATGCAGAAATTGATGGTGGATGTACCAGTTGTCTAGAACAACGTCCAGCTGGCATGAGCTCCGATTCTCTCTAGTGCTCTTTGCAGTGTGTTGGTCAGCGCTAACACAGTATACAATTCACTTAAGAACACACACACTTTGATGAAGACAGGAAATCTCTGGTAGTGGCAAGGAGTCAAAATTACACCTGTATGTCTTTAATGCTTCTCTCTGTTGTGATTCTATTGACAATTGAGAATTCATCCCCTTGCGTTTTGTTCAATCTTGTCATTGATGTGTTTTGTTTTTTACAGATGCATTCCTTCTGTGGTACTTGCTTTGTTTTTTAATGTGTAAATGCTGTAAGGAAAAAAGTATGATTTCTGAATTGTGTTATTGCTTTTTTGTCTTGAGGTTTGTGTTATGAAAGAGTATGAACAAGTGAATAAATTGGGTCCTCGTCTTTGGTACGGAGCTGTCAGATAAAATCCTAGACACAGTCGTTCTGAAGATTTTCTTGTTGATTGTTTTTCAACTTGGAAACTTAACATTTGCTTGAATCAAATAAAATTGTGTATATGTTTAGTCCCTTTAACATTATCATTGCTACATTCTTAGTGTGATAGAATCCATCACTCGACCCATATCGACCACTAACTACTTCAGCAACTACTACAGCTATAGTAAACAAACATTAGTGAATGAGCAGCTTTGGTAAGAATCCAGGGGCTGGGGCTTGGATTTCTCTGATCATGTGATTTGTCATTTCTCTGATCACCTGATTTGTCATTTCTCTGATTATGTGATTTGTCATTTGAGGCAAACCAAAAAGCATTGGATGCCAAGCACCTAAAAAAGAAGAAGAAGCGCTTACATGTCAGCAGCAAATAACTATCTGAAGAAACTAGACAAAGAACAAGCACAGGCTCTTAGGATTTGCAGAGGTTCATTTAAAACATCTCCAATGTCAGCAATGCCGGTAGAGATGGGAGGAATGCCTTTGAGATTAAGAAGAGTTAAGCTAATGGTGTCTTATTGGATCAGTCTGCAGAGGCATAGTGGTTACACACAACTAAGGCATGCTAAAGGAATGCATGGGAGCATCATAAATCCAATATAAGAAGCTTTGGATGGATAGGGAATGTATGTAAAGGCAGAAATGTTAGGACTGCACAATTGTCCATATAGTTCTGTTGTATCCAGCTACCTGTCTGGCTGTTTCCAATGCCAACCATAGATCTTGGTTTACTATAAAGAAGTTAAACAAACATCTAGTCAAGTGGCCACATGGGTTTTAGTTCAAAAACACATGCATCAAAAGATTTTGATAAACTATTCATATTTACAGATGGATCCAAATATCTTGTTTCTGGACGTGTAGATGAAGCAGTTTAAATTAAAAAACTCAATGTTTCTATCAAGAAGAGAATAACAGATAAGTTGTCTTCATACACAACTGAATTGATAGCAATAGTCATAGCCTGACAGTGGATTGAAGGAAACAATGTAAAATAAATGTGATTGTTCATCAGCATTGGAAAGTATAAGGTCTGGTTGATCATCATCATGCAGAAGATATTTTGCATGAAATACTGGTTTGAAGCCATTGGTTTGGAAGTTCAGATTATTATTCACTTTATAAAATACATTTTATAAAATAAATCGGTTTAATATAAATATATATATATTTTTAATATAATTATTAATATAATTATTTAATATTCACAATTTTTGCTGCAAAATCTCCTCAGACTGTCAACACTCCAGTCCAGTTGGTGGCGGTGATGCGACAAATTGCAGGTTCTCAAATGAAATAAACGTCAGAGAAGAAGATGACCAAAACAAAAGTGGCCAGACGTAGTATCGTAGTCTATGTTAAATAAATGCTTATCCATGCGGACCATGGGCTTCTTCAAATATCCGTTCATAATCTGAAAAAGTAGGTAAAACATGGTTTGCATATTGGCTATGACGTCGTTCCGTTAACATAATGGGAGGTTTTAGTTCCGTTTACCGGCCGTTTCCAGCGACAAAATATTAATTTGTACCAGCATTCTGGTACTTAGACGGTGTTTTATCCAGCCGGGACATAATAATATTCGATTGCAGTCTATAAAGCGTCAATTTTTACCGTTTAACGAGGTTGGGATCAGTTTGGGTCTTTTTCAACGATGTATGTTGCTTTGTGTTTCAACACCGCCACCATCAGTTGAGAGAAAGTCACGCATGTTCAACCTGGATGCTTTCAAAGTACTGCCCGCCAAAGGAACCACGCTGGATCTCATTTGAATGTATAATAAATAATAATTACAACCTTGTTCTAATTTAGCAATGTTGACACATTCCTCCTTCACTATTTCTATCAAATGTCTTTACTTCAGATATGAGGAGCTGTTCCTTTGACGAGAAATACTTCCGCCTATGCTGTAAGCTTTTCCTGAAGCATTCCGACAGCCTGGCAGATGGCTGGAGCTGGGAGCAGTTGCAGGTCAATGGGAACAACAACACTCGTATCCAATACTTTGGAAGTAGGATAACATTAAAAACAGGCGGCCACATCTGTGTTAAAACTTACAGTAATTTCCAGAATGTTTAGGCTTCCTTTAAATGGAACAAGGGAATGAGTCTCACACATATTTTTGGAGTCCGAACTGAGTGACTTATTTGCCAAATTTGCCAAATAGCCTATATGTCTCACCATGAATACAATAGCTAGCCTACCGGTATTGCAATTTCTTTCCATGGAGTTCTTGTTTGCAACCATTTGCAAACAATTCTGCACAGTAGGAAACAAAATAAATGATAACCAATATGTGTATTTAATTTTCCAAAATGAATTCTAGAAAATTGAAAAACATTAAACACAGTGTGTTGACTATCTTTACTTGTGTTGTGCATCTGTGATATGGTTTTGTCTGTGTTTAGCACTCCGAGGAAGGCTACTTGAAGAAGACCTCTGTGAGATGTGTTACAATAACCATCAACAATGCTGCTGTGCATCTGGACCCAGAGCAGGCAGATCCCAAACCCACTGTGGAAGTTGAGGAGGTGGGTTTGTTTATATATATATATATATATATATATATATATATATATATATATATATAAAATACATAAATAAATAGTTTTATGTTCATTATTTACATGTTTTGGACAGGTGTCTGCTGGACATGTATCAAGTGTTGTGAACACAAGGGAGGTTAAAAACGACGATGATGAGGCGTGTGTGCAATCCAACATCGGTGGCGCGGTGCTTCAGTACGAATATCATGTACTGTTCAGCTGTAGCTTTGGAATGCCTGTGCTGTATTTCAGAGTTTTTGATTTAGGTAGGTGTTTGTATGCTTGTGTGTTAGAGAGAGAGAGAGTACTTTTTGATTGCCTGAACATTTCCCCTTGTCTGTATGCTATATATGCCAAGTATGTTACTCAAAACCCCTTGCAATCAGTAATTAGCTCTAATGTTGTGGGGCAAGCACTAAAATATCTCTGATAAACAGAAAATGTTTGGATGTCTCTGTGTAGACAGTAAGTCTGTTCTCTGTATATGTAAACTCTTGTCAGAAGGCAGGAGCCTGTGTTTGGATCAAGTGTGGGACATAGTCCATCCTAACTACAGGACTAGGCTACAGCAGAGTCCATGGAACACCATCACTCAACAGGTAACCCTATTTAGTCAACTTGCATATTCAGCTGAATACACAGTGTGACTTTGACATCATTATAAAACGGCTGTTGGTGATGTACAATGCACCTCAGGTCCTATTTTTCCGATATGTGTAATATTGTACCTTATCGTTATTTGCAATTTGTCACTGGCTGTCGTGTCAGGCTTCCCGTGATCTGCTCCAGTGTGCTATTTTCCTACGTTACCCAGAATGACATTCGCTACCCCCTCTCAACATCAGGAGGCAACATTATGTAAATTGTACATTTATAAAAGTAATAAATTAATCCAATGTATGTATAACAGGCTTTATTATTAATTGTGAAAGCTAGCTAGACATTTGGCAGTATGCTATGATACAATATGCCACACGGGCGATAACATTTCAACCGTCCCTTGGTGACAACGGCCGCGGGATTAGAGAGCTGGTGACTCGGCTGGGAGAGCTAGCCTGGCAACACTAATGTTATTCCCGACTGAGCTCGCCGCGGCTAACTTTGGTTTAGCCAGTGGTGCATTCTAGAACATTCAATGGCAGTTTTTCGGTGCTAGATTTCGATCGTGTACCCCTCGCTTCTGGGGAAAAACCAAACCGGAAAAAATAAACCTTTCACAGAGATATAGCCAATACTTTGGTGGACATTTCAGTATGCAGCTATCACTGAAGCTAAGCAAGTTTATGCTCAAAGAAAAAAAGGGATATCCAATGAATCGCTGCCTGACTGGTCCAGAACCGCATGTCGAAACCATCAGCTATATGGCCATGATCTGGGCTCCCCGCTGCCAGAACAGACCAAATCGGCCAGGTTAACAGTGACTACCAGGCCGTTTCCTCTTCGAACGAGGCCATGCCTCGGCAGCTGTATGGAGATCATGGCCACGCCGCAAGCCCGCGAAGCCGAGGTGCATTCTGGACAATTCTTACTAAATTACTGATTTCTCGCCATATTGAAGGTCAGAATCAGAAATTCCTTCTCATTACTGACTCCTTTGGTCGATAAGTTAACTGCAGCCTGCTCGAGCTTGCGCTTTTCAGAACTTTTAATTTGGACAATATGTGCATTATATCCGCTCACGCCGCTCCCATTGTCTGTTTATAACTAAGGTTTATTTATGATTATAACCAAAAATAGTTTGATTGTTATTGTCTCAACCCACGGAGCTCACGCCAGTGCTCTCAATGCGTGTAAACATTTCTTTGGCTCATTGTATTTTTTAGCATGTATGAATTTCCTGTTCGGGGCTAATCAAATTATGTTATGCCAACTCTTGCATATACTAAAGAATGGTAACATTATTTCAAAGTATAATCACATAATGTACCAAATGTGACATTTATTTTTTTGGAATGGCTGTTCATCGCAATTATTAGCCTACATAATGCTGATTATTAGACAAACAAATCCAAATGCTAGTTTAAACTCTTGTTTGTTGTGTTTTGTGAATGTGGAAAAGAGTTTGAGTTCCATTAATACCAGATGCCACTACTAATGTGCTGGTTCTTCTGTTGATTCATAAAAGGTATTTATTGGTTTAAAAATGTATCTGATGATTCTCCTACCCCCTCAATGCAAGGAGCACCCAATGCTTGGCCAGCCCTTCTTTGTCCTGCACCCTTGTAAAACCGAAGAGTTCATGTGGCCTGTTATTCAAGCAGCTGAGGCGGAGCACAGGTATTGCATTTATATGTGAGCCAAGGGCAATGATCTCTGTGTGTGTGTGCATCCCCACACATGTGACATTAATTTCTAACTTGGTGTGGTTGGTATTGTCCTTGCAGGAAAGTGAACTACGTGGTGACGTGGCTGAGTGTGGTGGGGCCAGTAGTCGGACTGGACCTCCCGTTAAGCTACTCCACCCTGCTCCATGAACAGGGCTCCTCTTAGTCGGCCCCAACTTACCTGCTTTTATTAATGCAGTTCAACATTAGAGGACTGGAGAGAGACACTTGAAGAAGCGCAGTTGAGATACTTCTATACATTTACACTTTGAAATGGAGGTACTTATCTGTTTTCTGACGACTCCTCATGGTGGTGGAAAATGGTTGAAGGCCGTACTTGCTGCCTACCAACAGGAGGCGGACAGCTTTGTTGGGTGGTGTGAGGATAGCCACCTAATTTTAAATGTCAGCAAGACTATAGCCCCCTATATAAATACAATACAAATTTGTCATGTATGTCATGTAGGCTGTCGAACTGCTGTCAATGGTGATTTAGAGAGGGTACAAAATAGTCACTGCGATGTGTGGGCTTTTTGTTTAATGACAAGTCGTGGTGATCATTCTGTGGTTTGTTGACCAACTGCAGGTGTGTTGGGGTTCAACAATCGAAGTAGAAAATTGTTCCAGTCGCATACTTTAAATGCATTGTGTACCCCAAAGCAAATGCTTTTGGGATGAAGGGAGAGAGGTCAGCAGTTAAAGTGAACAAAACCAGGGCGATAACTGGATTGCCCTGGCAATGAGTTATCCTCATATAGACATATTGTTGTTTTTACCTATACAATAAACCTGATGGCTGCACCATGTTCTGCATGCATTGCATGAACTAAACATGTATATTAAAATATTATATATTGAGAAATGTAATGTTTTTGTAGAAACATGTATTTAGTAAAGAACTACTTTAATGAACTATGCCAAATACCTATGAATATGGTAATTAAAAATGCCTTGAGTCAATCACTGAATTTATGAAAATGCCGCTCTGTTGAAAGAACAAAACTATCTGTACATTTTAAACTAAAAACGGCCTCAATAAGAAAATTCACGTCTAATATGTTTTTGATGCTGATTTTAAGTTATTGGGGAATATTAAAGGACACGGCCAGCTTCATTATTAGTCGTTGGTTAACTTAAAGGATAACTGTCTATTTTCAACCTTATCTCTATCTATCCGCATTAGGGATATAGTAAATAGCCTGCAACCACTGCAGGCATTTTACTATATCCCTAATGCAGATAGAGATAAGGTTGTTCATTTGCATATACTACCGACATTGAAATTATACAAAGCTGGTTGAAAAGCAGCAAAGTTACCCTTTAAGTTATTAGTCTGAAGAAAATGTATTCCTCCTTCTCAAACATCTGAAACACTTGGTGGTAGACTTGATGTGTTGCATGTCACAAAACTATCCTGTTGTTCTTGGCAACCAGGTATGCTAACGAACTTGGAAAACTTGTGACTTGTTTTAACCTTTTGGAAAACAGAAGTCTACCACACTCAGACTACCCATCTAGTTGCTGATTGCTAGAAATATAGCACTCTCATTAATGCCCATCTACTACTCCTACTCTATCCTGCCCTTACTGTCTAACTGGTACCCTATACCCAGGGTCATTTGACCCCAGGAAAGGGAACACAGAAACATTATCTTGGATCTTTTTCTATTAGGGCCTACGCTTACTTATTTAGTTGAACCCTAATCCTTATAAGAAGGTGGTAATGACATGGAAATGGTAGGTATACAAATACATTTAATTTGTGTCCTATAGCCTCAGTATTAGAGAGGTAGGTGTGAGAAATGAGCTTGCGTCCTGCAGTCAATGGTAACCAACTAATACTGAACTAATAACCAGAAGGTGGCGCCATTGCCAATGTTTGAGGGGGTGGAAAAGGGGCAGTGAAAGTGAAATAAAGGTTTAAAGAAAAATGCAACATGAAAAATAGTGAAAGACATTCAAATCAAAGGTTAGCCATCTGCTTTTTTAAGCTTTTTATTTGTCAAATGTTAGTTAGAATTGGTAATTGGTAATTAGCTGAGGATAGCCTACTAATTATTTACGATTAATGTATGAATGCAACCAAAAGTGTTATTTTTATAGTGAGTTGCCCCTGTGCTTTTGTCAGACAGCAGCCTATCTAAGTCTAATAACAGGATCTGACTATCAGCAGGGGGACACTCCAAGGTGGCTCTGACCCCCGAGCTAGGACCTGCAGATGACCAGAGATCTCTCACTACGGGACACTAGTACATGATGGGAGAAGCCCTTCAACTGACAGAACAGGGTGATGCACTGTGCCCTTCCATCGCCTTCATTCTTTATTAGGTGTACAGCATTAGCTGCACAACTCCTATTATCTATCATACTTATTTGAATAACTAACACCTAATAACTAACTGTATATACTACCTTACTATCCAAACTTTTATGGAAGAACTTTTATACTATTTAAGTATTTACACTTTTAAACTCTTAAACTCCCCCCCCCCCCACACACACACACATAGGATTTCTAGAATCTAGTGTTCTAGAATTGCTGGTGTACAAAATATAAACCTATAAATTAAAATCTATAAACTGTCACTACTCCCACAATATTTAGACCCCATAGACATATTGAACATCAAAATGTTGAGCTCCTCACAGTGATTGCACATCTCCCTTTTCTATGCAATGGTGTTTACTTGTATACTTTTTACAAGTAATAACTTTAAATGTTCTCCACATACACACGCATTGAAATCTAAAAATCAGTTTAAACAACTGTTTAAACAATAACAATTCTCTCACTAGACTATTTATATTCCCAAAATTGCATACTTTGGTATACTTTGCTACCTTCATACTTTATACTACAACAATAATTCAAACTTTACTTACTTCCTTACTATCCAAACTTCTATACAATGACTCAAAACTTACTATTTCTACTTTTTAAATTATTAAACTTTTAAACCAAGAACACAACCACCTAGAACGCAATAGAAACCACCTAGATAACCATAGCAACCACCTGCAACCTCCTAGAACTCCATAGAAACAAACTAGAACACCCTAGCAATGACCCAGTATACCCTAGCAACCACCTAGAACACCATAGAAACGATATAGAACACTCTAGCAACCACCTAGAACACAATGGAAACCTCCTAGAACACCATAGCACCCATTAGAAACACCCTAGCAACTACCCAAACCACCCTAGCAACCACCTGAAACACCATAGAAACCACCTAGATAACCATAGCAATCACCTAAAACACCTAGCAAACCCCTAGAACACCATAGAAACCACCTAGAACACCCTAGCAACCACCCAGAACACCATAGCAACCAACAAGAACACCATAGCAACCACCTAGATAACCATAAAACCCACCAAGAACACCCTAGCAACCCCCAAGAACATATAAACCTAGAACAACCTAGCAACCACCTAGAACACAATATAAACCATCTATGAACACCCTAGCAACCACATACAACACCATAGCAACCACCTTGAACATCCTAGCAACCATATAGAACACCATAGAAACCACCTGGAATACCCTAACAACCAGCCAGAACACCTTAGCGACCATACAGAACACCCTGGCAACCACCTATACCCTAGCAACCACATAGAACACCCTAGCAACCACCCAGAACAACCTAGCAATCACCCATTACACCCTAACAACCCTAACCTAGAACACCATAGCAACCGTCTAGAACACTAGCAACTGTTCAAAACACCCAAGAAGCAACATATAACACCCTAGAAACCACCATAAAACTATAGTACTACTTCACGTCACTTTACTGTACATTTCCAATATGCCAGGTACTAAAAACTTTATTTTCAGCAATCTGCACACCACAATTTCTTCTGAAATTGTACTTTTTCTAGTTATTTATTAGTATCATTATTATTTATTTATTTATAACACCCTAGCAACCACCTAGAACACCATAGCAAGGGGGGCTATGTGAGACAGCTGTTCATTGACTATAGTTCAGCTTTCAACACCATAGTCCCCACCACACTGGCCGGCAAGCTGATTGAGCTGGGACTGAACACCTCCCTGTGTGCCTGGATCCTGGACTTCCTGACCGCCAGACCCCAGGTGGTCAGGGTGGGCAGACACACCTCCAACCCCCTCACCCTGATCACAGGATTCCCCCAGGGTTGCGTCCTCAGCCCCCTACTGTACTCCCTGTACACACATGACTGTGTGGCCAGGTCCAGCTCCAACACCATCATCAAGTTTGCGGATGACACAGTGGTGGTGGGCCTGATCTCCGACAACGACGAGAAGGCCTACCTGGAGGAAATTGCTGATCTGTCACTCTGGTGACAGCCTCCTCCTGAACGTCACCAAAACTAAGGAGCTGATTGTGGACTTTAGGAGGACACAACAACAGAGGACATACTCACCACTGGGGATAAATGGGACTACTGTGGAGAGGGTGAGCAGGTATAAATACCTGGGAGTCCACATCACCGAGGATCTCACATGGTCCACACACACAGACACTCTGGTGAGGAAGGCAAGGCAGCGCCTCTACCACCTCAGGCAGCAAATTTAAAGTCTCCCGGAGGATCCTTCAGTCCTTCTACTCTGGAGCTGTAGAGAGCATCCTGACAGGAAGCTTCACTGCCTGGTTTGGCAATAGCTCCGCTCAGGATAAGAAGGCCCTGCAGAGAGTAGTGCGTTCGGCTGAACGCACTATTGGAACTACACTCCCCACCCTGCAGGACTTATACACCAGGAGGTGCAGAACCAGAGCCTGCAGGATCATGAAGGATCCTCACCACCCCAACAACGGACTGTTCCAGCTGCTGCGGTCAGGCAAGCGCCTCCGTAGTCACGCTGCCAAAACAG